>WUAP02157985.1:0-10177 GCA_015163945.2 Stichodactyla helianthus
TCGGTCCGTACTGTCAAGACCTCGGTCTGATATTTTCCCGTACAGACCTCGCGCTCGGTTAATAACCTCTTAATATCGCGCGCGCCATGTGAATCCCGGTTGGGCTATTTTTAGCAATGTGCCTTTCGCCTAACCATTCGTCACATGACGTCACGGGCTTTAAATGTCGGTGATGACTTACTTGGTGTAATTTTTTTAGACTGGTTTCAACCTCTTTACGGTCAACAGGACCCTGGAACCAAGGAGCATCCTTCATCATCTCTAGAGAGCTCTGCACAGGTTTGAATTTAAAAAAGTCGTTAGAAACACATCAAGTTAAGCGCTTGAGGCAGTGCTTGAGGCAGTGCTTGAGGCAGTGCTTGAGCTAGATGTAATCTTTAACTTCTTACTTTCCTGTGAGCACTCGGCAGCCCGTTTAAGTTTTTGCGATTCAAGATCCCGCCAGACGGGGTAAGTTTATTTTGTGTTTCTGCTAGAAGTGACGATCAAAGAGACATCCCGAGGTCTCCCCTAACCACCCCTAAAAAACCCGGTACAGGCGGGGAATCTTGAAATTCATATAGTGTTAAATTTACCACTTTCCTGCGGACCCAGGCCAGGACAAAGATTTGTTGTTAAAATTATTAAGACTGCTGAAGTTCGCGTTAAATTTCCCGTATCCTATGCATTCACGCCCTGTCTTGCCGCGTTAATTCCGCGCCCTGTACTGATCGGGGGTCGGTGGTCGGGGGTTTCAACTGACTAGTTCATTACACAGATTTACGTAATGAGTCAAAGATGACGTTTACCTTTGGTTCTGAGGGGGGGAGGGCAGGTAGAGATCGTTTTGGTTTATTAGGCTGATGTTGGAGTGAAGTTATCGGTTCATCTGCAGAAGTAGATTCTAGAAAAAACAACAAAACAAAAACTATAATCAGATCAAATTGGAATTTATTCTCAAGGTGACACAAATAGAAAAACGGAAAGAAACCACAGCTCGTTCATTGACGGAATTTTTGTGGTATTTTTGTTTTCGTAACAGCCTTAAGAATAAGTTAATTTTGAATGATGTTCATGGCAACAGAAAAAAAGAAAGCCGTAAACTGACTTACCGATACTGGACGCAGACGACTGCTCTTTTAGAAAGCTGTGGAAATATAATGCGTAACAGTAATAAGATCTTTTGCCGTTCCCTTTTCGAATAAGCACGTCCCGAACGGCTTGCTTCGGAATCTAGTAGATCCCGTTTACACGATTTTTTTTCTGCGATTTTCGCTACGATTCTAGCTGCGATGCAAAATCGACCCTGTAAACTACCCGCGATTGGAAAGCGATTTTCTAAATTCACGTCGCCGATGAATTGGCCGTTGTTTCGAACATGTTCGAATTTAGTGCGATTTTACGCGGTAATTCGCATTCAAATCGCCATTCATGTTTACACACGTGATTTTTTATTGCAGGTGAATCGCAGCTAGAGTCGCAAATAGCGAAAGTTCTAAAACGTTAACGTAACAAACAAGGACTCTTAACTATTTACCTCGCATTAGAGGAACTGGAAACTGGTGGAGGAGGCAGAGGAACTCCCTAAAAAACAATCAAAACTAATTCAATCTATTGCTTTTAATTTTGTCACGTCAATTGGGCTGAGTACTACTAACCTGTCTTTCATCAGAATGTCTTGGAGGTAAAACTGGCTGCTGATTACCAACAGGTTGGCCTTTCTTCGGTGGTCGAGGAGGCACTGCTTCGACTTTCGGTGGGGGTGGTTTTGTTGGGGGTGGTACGGACGGCATTGGAGGGGCGCTGGGTTCTGGTAGAGGAAGTCGTTCAGTTGGTAAAGGTGCCTGCTTTCTGTGGGAAGCTGGAGGCAATGGGGGCACCCCTGTTCGTGGTGGAGGGTCCTTCCTATTTAAGATTCCAGCTCTGGGTGCCGCTTTTGGACCTACCCCTGGTGCTACATTTCCAGCTGCAGGTTTAGCAGGAATTTCTGGAGGACCTCTCTCCCATGATGAGCCTTGTCCTCCAGGGTTAACTATATGTGTTGGTGCTGGTTTTGGTGGAGGAAACTCCTTCTTCTTCGGCTCTGGTGCAGGTCTTCCCCCTCGTGATGACGGGGACATTTTGGTCTGTATGGGTAGTGGTGGTTGAAAAGGCGTTCCTTGGGGTGATAAACTTGATTGAGAACGAGTGTTTGACCCTTGGAAGCGACCAAGGACTCCTGAAAGTTTGCCGCTCGGCTGAGGACCTAATGTGAAGAGATTATAAGTAAATCTTATGAGCTAATTTCAGATGTGGATGCAAGGCTACGAAAAACTTAAAGCGGTTTTCGTTTGAATTGGAAACGTGCGGTCTGACTAACAGCGCGTTCACGGTACAGAGGCAGTGTGCACGAGCTGGATTTTCTGACTACTCGTGCTATTTTGGATTCTATAAAAATTCTCAACTAAACAGGTTAAATATTATCTATTCTGCAAGAAAAAGATAGAATCTTTATCAAAGAAGATATTGGAGTAAAACGTAGCTCAAAGATCTTCTGATGTCTTTGTTTCTTTCACTTTCTCGGTGCTCGGATTTCCATGATGCTTCGTGGGCTCTGATGCACATTGCCTACTCGTACCGTGACCGTATCGTATACCGTACACTTTTCACTGTTATACGAAATTCACACCCCCCAAAAAAGCGCGATTACCTTTTGGGGGTATTCTTCCTGGTGTAAACTTCTGTGAGGGAGCTGGCTTTGGCTGCTTGGCGGGAGCTGAGGCTCCTTTTGGTGGTCTTGGCGGAGGAACTGCAAACAGTAGGATTTGAAATTGAGCTTTTAACACGTTAGACATACATTACTAAACTAGAACGGTGCTATCATGCTAACTACTGTCCTATTATTGCATTATTGATAACAAAATGACCTGCAGTTTGATTGGCTGAGAGGAGTTGTATTTCAGTGTGAACTAACACCATTGTAACGCTATAGTTTGTGCGGCTGGTAAAAGAACAATTTCAGGTAAAATGTCACTAGTCCAGATTATCTTATCACATGACCCGTAAGGACCAGCGCGCGTGCTCTTACGAAAAACACCTTTTCAAAATCACGTGATTGGGCACATACGGATTTTTTGAGGTGGTCCGGAAAAAATTTGCATCCGGATTCAGACCCGCTCACGCGCGCTTGACTTATGCTAAGTTGTTTCGTACGTCTAAGATTACAGACGAAAAGGCCAGAAAAGGGTCACATGATAAAATGCTTATTGACTGAGTTAGGTCGGGCCGGACGGGAAAATACTTGGCTTTGGCATTCTTGGCATTCTGCACAGACCTGACTGTGTTCAGTCCGTACGGCTTGACCTCCCGTCTGGCCCTTCTACCCCTTCAATATGTACATGTGTACTCACCAGCCTGTTCTTCAGGTATTTCGTAGCTATCTTCTTGTTCTTCTTCTTCTATTTCAGGAATGTCATAGGTTTCATTTTCGTTGTTGTTATTGACGACAGGAGGAACGAATTTGTTTCCCTGAGGAAAATTAAACCCACGTTATTTCACTCTCTCATAAGATAAAGAACCTATAATAAAGAAACAGGCATCAACTCAAACGAGCCTACAAGAAAACATACTAGACAGATTTAGCAAAGGCCATACGTTTTCAAGAGGACGGCGCGTGTGCGATTTTTTTTCATGCGCACGCCTTTCTCTTCCAGGTTCACGTCCTCGACTACGTCTCTCTTTTCACTATCAGCTCTCGAGTTCTCCCAAACTTTCCCTCGGTTTGCATAAGCCTGTGCAAACACAGAAAACCTTTTTTATTTCTTAAGTGTCTCCGCGGCTACAGTGGTTGCGCGCGCAACAATTCCTAAGATATCTAAAAGACACTACTGATACGATCCTACAATAACTTACGTGAGCCACTCTAGTAGGGATAAACTTGTTGGTTTTGTTCGGCCGTGAAGGAGATTTTTGTAGAAAATCTGTTAAATTAAACATAAATTAACGAACGACAAAAATTATTCTGTGGTCGCGTTAGGAGAACTTTGCATAGTTACAAAGTGGTCAGCGGTCGTCCAACGCTCGTGTTGCAGAGCCTTCGTTCCTTATGGTCAGCAATGACACAAATACAACTCGGAATGAAGTTTCTATTATTTCATTAGCCAATCAAAAGTCCGAAATGATCCGATTGGTCCAGAACCTGCAAGAAGTTTCTAAGCGTGGAGCATGATCAACAGATGCGCATGCTCTGAGTACGAGATAACCGCTGACCGTATACCTTACCGTCTTCTTCTAAAGGTGTTTCGTACATGTCTTGCTCTTCATCCATCTCCTGTGATGACCAAATCGAAAACTACATTCATTAGTAACCATGACAACAGAGGAGTCAAAACAGACCATAATACTTACCCTAAGATGTAAGTAATCTCCTTTGTCTTCTCGTTCTTCTCGTTTGGGAGGTTTCTTGGGGGGAGGTTTCTTGGGCGGAGGTTTCTTGGGCGGAGGTCTTACAACAACGGCTAGAGACAATAATATTAAGGACTATTAAAGTATTAAAGCAAAAGGTGAGGATTAAGAAAATGTTTTTATATAGGATCTGGAAATACCTTAAGTCCCTCCTCCGTTAAGAAAGAGAATATTGAAAAGGATATCTGAAATTAGTCTTAGAACACTGATGACATGACTAAACGAGATCTAACTGTTGTATTAGGGACCGTTCATTTTTTTTATCGTGGAGGTGGGGACGGTGAGATTTAGGGGGACCATTAAAAAAAATCAGACCAAAATGGGGGGGAAGGCACGTGGAAAAAATCGAGTTGAGAGGAGGGCAGAAAAAAATCCCAACCTTTTTACAGCTGAAACAGAACTTTACTTATATGATTTTAAATTTTGAATGTGTTGCGTCAGCCATCGACTGCAAAGTGTATATTCACTTTCTTTACCGGTGATTGGGGAGGAGATAAAAAATGAACGGTCCCTTATGGAGGAACTAAACACCAACGCTAAACCTCACTTCTTTTAGGGTTCAGAGTATATACTAAGCTTGTACAAACATATGCTCAAAAGAAACACTAAATATACTGAATAGCGAAATGCCTGAAGCTAAATTCACATTATTACTCTGAAGAATTAGAATTTCGAAGAAAGACTATAGTAGCACAAGACAAAAGTTGTAGAAATTGTTTGAATAGAATTATTGATGAGTTTTGCAAGAATCTTAAGTACTCACCTCCCCCAGAACTATCGCTGGGTTCATCGTACAGTTCTTTAGCAATAAAGAAATAATAGTGTTATTCTTAATACAGCTAGATATCAGATATTATAATAATGATTTGGTGCACAGTCCAGCACTTAAAAAGTCCGGCAAAATAACTTCATTTCTAGGGAAAAGATACTTTTTGGATCTCATTAGAAATGCCCTAAACTGAGAATCTGTGAAGGATTATTGAACAAGAAGCAGGTTTCTTGTTTAGCTTATGTTAGCTTAGATCATATTTAAGTGCTGAAGAACAGTTACAGATTTAAATGACATTCTGTCTATCAAATGATTTGTAAAGGTAAATGATGCCTCAAAAGGTCAAAGACAGACAACACGGTCTCTTGACTTTGACTTCCTGTTTCTATTAATAAGTGTAACTTCACACAGCACCGTTACGTTACGCCACAATTTTTGTTTCTATTTAGTCACACGTAGCTATAGCCTAGCAGAAAATCCGTCAGACAATAAATAACTACTTTTAAACTTGGAATCTATCCTTTAGAACGAGTTTTACCCGAGTTTTTGATTGAAGTCTTTCGGCCGACAAATGCAAAACGGAAAAACAGTTAATATTGGTTTTTGCACCCGAACAACAACTGTAATAGTTTGACGAAAATTATTCAAAACACTTCATTAGAAAATCATTTAAAGAATACTATGATACCTTCTTCATTTGGTGGTTCGTCGTAGATCTCATCATCGTCTTCATAACTTGATACTGGAGCCTAAAATAACAGAAAAATATCAAATATTTAACCTAAACGATGATATAGATGCACTAGGAAATAAAATAACAAAGAAAAGACAGACATTTCTAATAAATATTGAACCAAACTGCATTAAAATTACCAAATTGTTTATTTTCAGTGATGTATGCTAACGCTAAAATAGTGCGAAATTTCATCGAAAAATAAAAATACAAAAGTTGTACAACTAAGAACAATTTTTAGTTTCCGGTGGTGTGATGACACTAAATCTCGTCATTGAAGATTATCATTAAACTCTAATAAAGCTCTAATGATTATTGAATTAGCTGAATCATAAAAAGGAAAAATCACATAAATAAACCATTGCTTGGCCGTTATGTTGTTTGCTGTTAAGGCATTTCTTCAGCAGTTGGTTTTTAAGCGCTTTCATATTCCAAGAGACATGAATAATATCAATCCAATGTGTACATAGTCAGCCTCATGTTCAGACTCGACCACCATATACGAACAATGACGTCAGAATATTACTAATTTGTTGAAACGGATACGCAAACGAAATTACATAGCCACTTTAAGTCATACCCGTTATTTTAGGGCTAAATTTAGTTGGTCAACATAATTTTAAGGATAGAAGTATTTTGATGTTAGTTTTCGTTACATTGTTTTGTGTTTTGTGTAACCTGTCTCGTGCTGGCAGTCAACCGAATTAAATGTTCCGGGTCAGAATAGGAAACCTTAGCGTACTAATTTCAGCACGAGTTGTGTAGTGTTTTATCTGTGTTCATTGTTTGTAAGAGTATTGATCATATGACCTTCCGTTTGCTAAGCACTTCCCATACTTTAACTCTTAACTACACAAATTAGCTCTTACAACACTTTTGGCTGTCCTCACCGGTGGCTTGTTCACACCAACAACAGGACGTCTTGACAAACTGCTAGCGATTCCTGCTCTTAGCTGTGCGACCTAACATTCAAAAAACATTTAAACCTTAAAATTGTATAAATTCCAACTAAGAGAAAAGGCAGTTCACTGTTTTTTTAATGATGTTAGTAAAGTTCATCACATTACTGTTATATGTGCTTACCAATCCTGATGGAACTGCAGCTGTTTCTCTTCCTTGCAAACCTAAAACAGCAAGGCCTTTCAAACATGCAGATTAAACAAATCTTGCTCACGTAAATACTACTTAAAATCCTAGTAACATTCCATTAATAGGTCATATAAAAACATGTTTATGGAGATATGAAAAGATGACTATGATTTACTATAAATGAGTCACCTCCTTTGGACAGATCTTCCTCCGGTTCAAGGTATTCACCATCACCATCCGATTCGGACGACGCCTTTAACAAGACAAAACGAAAGAAACTTAACGCCCACGGCTAATGAATCAAGAAGAAACGTTTCTTCCGTCACGCCTGCCACTGATAAATTTCATTATACAATACTGACGGAAATACGATAGCACGCAAGCCTTTCATGACTACTTATGAACTGTTTTTCTTCATTTCAATTCAACTAAAGCCATTTTCGTTTATCACTATTGTTTTTGTCGGATTTTTTCTTCTTTTTCCGTTTATTTCTCAGTCAGTTATTCATCTAACATTTTTACTAGTTGTCATACATTCGTGTCATCATTTTTTTCCGTACACAGTTTATACTATGAATATAATGGAGTGATGGCTGTTGATGGATATTCATACATTTTATATCATTTCCTCTTATCCATCCATCCATCCGTTCATTTTTCCTTTCATTCATCCATCCATTCATCCATCCATCCATCCATCCATCCATCCATCCATCCATCCATCCATCCATCCGTTCATTCATTCCTCCATCCATCCATCCATCCATCCATCCGTTCATTCATTCCTCCATTCATTCATTCCTCCATTCATCCATTCCTCCATCCATCCATCCGTCCATCCATCCATCCGTCCATCCGTCCATCCGTCCATCCGTCCATCCATCCATCCGTCCATCCGTCCATCCGTCCATCCGTCCATCCGTCCATCCGTCCATCCGTCCATCCGTCCATCCGTCCATCCATCCATCCGTCCATCCGTCCATCCGTCCATTCATCCATTCCTCCATCCGTCCATTCATTCCGTCCATCCATCCATCCATCCCATTCCGTCCCATCCCATTCCGTCCCATCCCATCCCGTCCCATCCCATCCCGTCCCATCCCATCCCATCCCATCCATCCCTTCATCCATCCCTTCATTCATCCATCCATTCATCCATTCATCCATCCATCCATTCATCTATTCATTCATCTATCATCCATCCGTCCGTTCGTTCGCTCGTCCGTCCATAAAGCCCTTAGACTGAGTAAGATAACACCGCTTAGAACGCTAACACAAACACTACATTCTTCAAAAATGGCGGCGATGACGTCAGAAGAAAATCAAGAATTAAAAAAAGCGCAGTTTAGTAGGGTGTTTTAAGGGCGATAACAGTCAGGATAGCAAAAGATATACAATATGATGAACATACATCTTGTGAGCCACTGGAGTCCCACTCTTCTGACCCCCAGCCATCTTCGTCACTTCCAGCTGAAAGAGAAGAAATGATCAAAAATATATGCATCGACCTTAGAAATCTAGATTCTATATAGATTACTCTCACAAAACCGAATACAAGAAAGTCCTTTAACCAACAGTTTATAATTCTAACAATTTAGTTTAATTATATCATTTCTTCTTTCCAAATTCCCTACATACGTCTGCTACTTCAGGTTTGGTTTGTAATATCACCCAGCGAAAGTAAAATTTCTCAGCTCCATAAATACTTTCAATACTCAATTATGTAGGATTATTTCCTCTGTTTCGCCTGGTTTCAAATCAATGTTATCAATTCTAATATGTAACACACGAAACTTAACTAAAGTTATGCTTTTTTAAGGATTTTACACGTGCTTTGAAAAGGCCCACAGAATACTTTCACTTGTACAACGTGTATCTCATTACTCACTCAAGCGATATGACAGAAAGGTTTGACATTTTGACTGAAAACAAAAATACCAACGACAATAAAATAGAAATATTCACCTTCGCGATGTTTTCGGTATCTTGGATGGGAAGCCGCGGGCTTATCCGTAGGTTCATCGCTATCACTCATGTTGTTTTACACGAAAAGATGGTACATGTTCCTGACATCATGTATCGAGTGATCAGGACTACTTTTTCGGTTACTAACCTTGCTTAAGCGGAAATAAGTACGATTCAATGAATTTCTAATCATGCAAAACGAATAATATTGACTTTGTGTGACGGCAACATCTAAACGAAAGCTTGGAATAGTCTGCAACAGTCTGGGTACCTCGATACAAATGGAAGTCAGCTGCCACGAAAGCTACTCGTAAGTGATAAAATCTTATAAATTGCTAAAAAAAAGTCCCTGAAATGATCCAAAAAGTATTTTATTTTTGAAATGAAAGTGAATTGTTCAAGAACACGGAAATAATTTTGGATTGCGGGGAAGAAAAAAATTTTCATTTTTCCAGGCAAATAGAGTAATGACCAAGACAATACATTGCAAGAAAAGAAAAAAAAAAGACCTTTACTAAAGATTGTTCTCGGTGAAAGGTCCGAAATTCTGCATCTCGCGACACAGCAAATAGTCCAACCAGCTGAGCGACATAATATTTTCTAACCAATCACAGTTACTGTTAGCTGTTATGGCCGGCATACATTCAAGCTCTTTTTTTCCCACCTCAAAACTAATGACTGAATCCAATACATTGTGAGTCTTAGAAAAGTCCATAACTATTGATAAGAGCGATACTTAATTTGAGAATTATCTTGAAAAACCACGCGAAAAATGATTTTCAAAACAAAGAGTGAGGGCCGCAGGTTTTGACCAACAATGCTTTGCGCGATTAGTTGTTCGCTCTGCTAGAAGTAAATCAAGCTATGGCGGTAAAATTACTGGGGGGACAGGACAGCTACATTACTTCTCCGGACCCTGATATTTATAACTATAATTATAAAATACATTATAGACTTTATAATTGGTTCACGATCTGAATTTGGTCTTGGTCTAGACCAGATGTTTGGGTTCCCTGTGCTTGTGTGCGCACAGGTAGCCCAACCCTTGACAATCTCCAAGAGTTTTTCATACACAATTTACAATCTGCTTAAGGTAATTCCGAAGAAATAAAACCGCACATAGAATTTTCATGAAACTTCGCACAGTAGTAATTTTTGAGTTGTTTATCCACAAAATGAAATAAAAAATGGGGGTCACC
>WUAP02157996.1:0-10174 GCA_015163945.2 Stichodactyla helianthus
CTTATAGGGAGACCAGATTTTTACATATGTTATTTGTAATTATTTGATATGACTACCGTGGTTAAATAAAGGTTATTTATTTATTTATTTATCCATCCGTCCGTCCGTCCATCCCACACTTGAGGCATATGCCCGTGGTGAATCACGTGTATGATCACGTGATTTCATGCCATAAGCACTCATCTGACGTCACAAACTTAGAAATAGACAAAATTCCTGAACGTAACATGATAACACTATCTAAACATGAAAAGGTTTGTAGTGCTACGATACCCGCAAATAGAAAAGAAAGAAAGATTGTTATTATTAATATTAAAATATTATAATTAACTAATAAATTAGCATTGAACTAAGATCACACTTAATGCATACTTGATTTAAGATTGGGTTAGTATTTGGTCAACTCTTCAGCAACTCTTCGAATTCTGGTTGAATGTTAAGGGAACCTCCTGAAGTCATAAGAGAAAGATCTCGTTTGATTATCTTGTGCTAACTGGGATAGCCATGGGCCTTCAACATCATACACGTAATCTCTCCATAACTGCTAATGAAACATGTCTATTGTAATTCCTAATTTTTCTTACCTAGCTTTGTAATTCGAAATGAAAAATCTGTTTTCTCATCTTCTTGAACAGAGGCGAGTTAGAATTAAATTCAATAAGATACAACTAAGAAAAATACAGGTAAGCAAAGAAAATGAGATGACACGAGAAAAGACAATGAGATCACACGCGAAAAGACAATGAGATCACACGCGAAAAGACAATAAGAGGGCAGCGCAAAGACAATAAGATGACACGCGAAAAGACAATGAGATGACACGCACAATGAGAATGAGATGACATGCGCAATGACAATGAGATGACACGCGAAAAGACAATGAGATGACACGCGAAAAGACAATGAGATGACACGCGAAAAGACAATGAGATGACACGCGCAATGACAATGAGATGACACGCGCAATGACAATGAGATGACACGCGAAAAGACAATGAGATGACACGCGCAATGACAATGAGATGACACGCGTAATCACAATGAGATGACACGCGCAAAGACAATGAGATGACACGCGCAGTGACAATGTTTTCTCGAACAAATTCTAATTTTGCTTATACCAAAATAATAAAACGAATCAAGCCCACGCATGATGCCTAAAAACCTAAAATAAGTTTTTTCTAAAAATAACTCTTTGTGGCGATATTACGCCTACAATATCTAAAATACTGTTTTATAGCTACGCGGGTCCTTAAATAACTCCAGAGTACCGTTCGTGCATCGTGTGATATTGTCATGTTATATAACTATACAATATTCTCCTCGGTATATCTGATGATTCAAAACCTTAACGCACAGTACTAGTATTGTTCGTCTGTCGTGTGGTATTGTTGGCAGAATACAGTTAATATAAGATACATGCAATGCGTACGGCTAATGGTTTACTTATGAACCATTTAATGCACGTGATGGTTATATTCATCTGATTTATGTTAGTGAAGCATCAACCAAGAGAATATGTCAGGAAATGGAGCCTATATTATCAATTTCACACAAATGCTGTCAAGATTCAACTAAAAGACCTAAACCAAATAGTTCTGACGTTCCCAATAACCTTCCTTTTGCCTGCTGTTTTAAACACACACAAACTTGTTATATCTCTAATATAAAAATAAAAAACAGCTTATGATGCCAGTGGATACATACCCATCCACCGCATCCCATCCACCGCATCCCATCCACCGCATCCCATCCACTGCATCCCATCCACCGCATCCCATCCACTGCATCCCATCCACCGCATCGTATGTGTATAAGAGTGAACTCGATAAAATTACATAATTACTTAGGATAAGCATTATGCTTCACACCAGCTGGCGAGTATTCTGTAAGTAATGAAGGGCTATTCAAAACCTACAAGTAACTGGTTAGCGAAATAAATGATTGAATCTGTTGTAATCTGGTGCCAGTTTATGATTCCTGTACAGCTTCATTCCTCGACAGACCAGTTTCATTCTTCTACAACAATTCAAATAATCTTTTTTCATCATTGTTTTGAACCAAGAAACCCAGTTTTTGATTTGCGATTTTTATCTAACGATTTTACTAATCAACTAGACATTGATGTGTTATGCACTTAAGCCTCAATATAGACGTGTGGGCGATAAAACCTATTGATAGTCATTCTATTTTCTACATTGAATGATAAAGTGCGCGTCGTACGTGCTCTAGAGAACGATTGGCATCACGAAATCAGATGCACAATTAATACAAACTTGAAGATAATCAATAATGAATAAAAACAATTGCTATGGGACCGAAACAGAAAGCTCACAGCAGATAAAAATACCTCAGAAATTGGTGAACTATTTTTGACTGCCAGACATCATTTGAATAACTCTGTTATCATCAACACATCATGTAAATATTTTGAGAGAAAAAGTGTAAAAATTAATCGACCATTGTTGCTGATCATTCATTGCTTTTTTTCCTAGAAGTAACTTAGTCTTTCCCGAACTGCAGTATGATTCATGCAATACGTTTACTTCCCACTACAAACTGAATTCTTTAATCAATCAACCATTTTGTTCGCCACCGTTACTACCCTTAGTAGGACTTTTTCACGAAAAGTTTTGGATGAAATCTATGCCATCAGTATTGCAGTAACATCAGTCTTTTTTGCGGTCAACTTTGATACCTCCAATCTTAATTTTGAAAAGTAAAAAAAGAGGTTCCTTATTTGTTGTCCCTAATTTAGTCCAAAAATTGGCCGGTTTAATCTTATAATGCAGAGATTTCCAACGATTATTGACCAACTGCCGTAGCACGAATGGAAATGATTTTTTTTAACATGAAAGAGATTTATTATCAGCTGTACTCGGTCACGTTCCTGAAGTCATTAACTCTGATAATACTTGATGGTGACACGTTCCTAGTGATGGACCTACACTGCACAACTTATAGATACATCGTGAAATGGAAAATACTTTGCGGTATTCGCGCGTAGTTCGACTGCAGCTGTGGCAGTCTTCATCAGAATGAAACTTCGCATTATTTAAACTTTTCAAAGTATAAAAACCGTAAAGCATTGAAAGAAAGCCTGAAGTTTACTAACTAGATTATCATTCAAATCTGTTTGATCCCTTGTAAACGAAAATAAATCCTTAGTAGTTTACCGGGAATTGTTTGTTTATCACTCGGGTTTTTTACCACTTCACTAATAGCGTACCGTTGATTTAATAAATCATAATGGACGATAAATCGGAAGAGAATGTCACATTCTCAGAGCTACAATAAAAGGTACCTAAAACATATTTCATTGGATTTTCGACACTAAGAAATCAGAAAAAAAATTAAAATATAAAATTGTTTGTAAATTGTGTTTACAATTCACGCGCAAAACCAAACTTGCATGATAGGCATTGATACTTCAGTCCGAGGCAAACTTGAACATAGGACTGTAACCAGTAGTTGTATCACAATTGGTTTGGTTTTCTTTGTTCTCTGGCGGTCGTTGTTTGTGATAATATCCCTACTGTCTTAATTAGAAATTATAAAGCGAGAAGTTAGTTTTAGAAAAGCGCAATAGTGATATAAGGCAGTTACATACATATACCTTCTACCTCAGTGTATATGAGATATTCAACCCTTGGCTTTGCCTCGGGTATACACCTCGGTAGCGGTATATAACCATTACTTGTCAAATAACCTTGTGTATCAGGGAGAAGGGGTAACCTTAAAAATAATGGGTTAATAACCTAAATGATGTCAAAACAAACTTGCTCGAGAAGATTGATCATGTCAACTGCAGGAGCGGTCGTGTCCTTAGCAGCACTAACGGAAAATCCCCCTACTTAAGTGAAAACAAAACGAAAGGATGAAGACCGTGTATGGCAAATATCCCCTAGGGTAGAATACTACCTGGCGACACCAGGAGTGAGATGATTATGTAACTACACTGAAATGCGCTAAAAAAACAAAAACAATTTTCGTATAAATGTACAGGAAATTTGTAGAGCAAAAGACTTTAGTATATCAGTGTTCATTATATTTATTTCACGTGGTTTTATTTAAAGTTCTCTCTGGTTGTTCAAAACATGCAATATTTATAATGGCACAGTCTCTCAGCTTTGTAATGACGATGTTAAAATAAGGTATTTCGTAAAGCGCTTTGTAAACATCGACAGCATGGTGCATTGGCGCTTTCTTTCACTTCGAGTCGAGATCATTACGTAAGTTTTAAGGTTTTAGTGTCATATATTTTCACGCTGTTTTCTTATCCAGCAAAGAGAAACCCCTTGTTCGAGTGATTTGCACTGTTTGATATTTAGCTTGTTCGTCGTTAAGTACATACGTGCTTGACACACTAACGTGTATTCAACTTTTCTTTTCGTATAATTACCACACTATAGCTAAGCGTTAATTTATTCTCATTTTAAAACATGTTTGTTCGTGTGGATGGGAGAAAACCTGTAATAAACAATCTGATACAAATGTACGTTTGTCTAATTTCCCAAAGCGGCGTGACAGCAGAGTCAGTTATCTTGCCATCTTCAGAACCGTTCTGTAATTTTGAAAGATTTTCCCCACTGTGGCATATTAAGTTGTCCTCGAAAGTAAACAATTCAAAAAGCATCAAATATAACAGGCTGAAGCGGATCAGATCAAAGAAGTGTTTCATTCATATTTTGAATATGCATTAGGAACAGAAAAAAGAGGGTCCGGCGGGATAGCTTAAAACCGAATGAATTGTGCAACTGAATGGAAAGAAAACAGATTTAGAGGGAAAGGAGAGAAGAGAAGAGAAGAGAAGAGGAAGGAACATGAATATTATGTAGTGGAGATCGGCCAGCGCTGAAAATTAGAGATATAGAGACCGGAAGGCAGAAATGACACCAACTCCATTCAATTTCTCGTTCTATTATCTATGCATAAAAAAGCCTTGGCTTCCTGTTGAATCCAGTGGAGATACTGAAGTCTAGACAGGATATGGATGCCGGTTTTTTGGTTTTTTTTCCTTGCAAGATTAAGTCTTTGTGTATTATTTACTTGCAATCCGTTCAATGTACAGCTAAGAAAATTCTAGTTTTGATTAAACAGCAACCCAAAGATTTAACCACAGTACTTAATTTATTTTACTTCATTTTATTTCATTCTATTTCATTTCATTTTTCATTTCATTTTTCATTTCATTTCATTTTTCATTTCATTTCATTTTTCATTTCATTTCATTTCATTTCATTTCATTTCATTTCATTTCATTTCATTTCATTTCATTTCATTTCATTTCATTTTAGCATATCTTATCTTGTATTTGATATGCAGAATGAGAAGACTGGCCGGTTCAATAGGAGTGGTTAATAGATACTGCTTCAAATAATCCGCTTGAAGCATTTCACCGACTGTCGTGTGAGTATTGACTCTCGTGTTCAGGGATTGGAACCGCTTTACATTCTTATCTTCAAAAAATGAAAAGTCTTTCCAATTTCGACCATAATAATAGAATAGTCAAGACCAAATTGCAATTTATTATGTGAAAAGGTGAAATTAGAAATTTAACACCAAACAAAGAAAATTAGAAATTCTAATTCAAACCTTTAGACATTTCCATATGAAGCCTGATTTCTGCACAAAGTTCTTTATTTTCATTCGAGTTTAAAAATTAACAATGTTAAAATTTTTGTCAGTAAATCTTAATCTATGAATTAATCTAAAATGCATTTAAAAAGTGTACAGTTTACCGACGTTAGTAAAATAGAATACTCATGTGGAATGAAATTTAACCTTAGTTTCACTTCGAGTACAGCTTTACATTATGACGGCAAGTGAATTCTATTTTACATTGTTTTTACTATAAATAACTATTAATTATATACTACACTTTGAAAAAGCTGAGCGTATAATCCCTCGCTCTTAAAGTTACTAAAATTGGATCATGTATCCAAATCAGAGTTCTGGTTGAGCATCGGCGAGATTTGCTTCTGACACCATCCTCTTCATTAATTATGCAAGCAAAGTTCGCTTTTTGGTTGCGCCGGTTGAACTTGTAAAGTAAGAGGACCACTGTTCTATTGGTGGCTTCAACACCTTTTTATACAAGTAACGTTTGGTAACTCATTCCTGCTTATCGCGCCAAGCATTTCATTCTACAATTGTTTTATCTTTGCTTGAAATGTTCGATCGCGTGTTAGAGTTGGATACCAATATTTACATAATTTCGCTATTTTGTCGGCAGCTAACGCAGAAAAAGGATTTCTTGATCATTGCATATGTTTGCCTTCTCTTCATATTCACAAGATTCTAAAATATTCTTCTTTAACTTCTGTTCTTTTCTCTCATTTCTTCTGTTCATAGTCCGCCATACAATTCGAACAGTTCATCCCAAGCTTTATTAGGGTCTTCTTCGGTATCGCTTATAACATACGACGATGAACGACTCCGAAGAACAAAGCTCAGTCCATTTGGAATATTAATAAAGTTCGTTGCAGCTCGCTCAGCTAAAGTGGACGCTCTCCTTCTAGCGTTTTTTAATTTGCTTCCCAGTATTTTTGATCTTGTGTCCTTAGCTGGTTTGTAATAGCGAATCTCCTCTAATTCAATGGACCAGCGTACTCGTTTATCGTTGTTCTGGGTTTGTACATGTAAAGACAAGTCTGCACAGCTGACGGATTTAGTTAGTGTCATTTTGTCTTTGGAGTTCGTTCTAGTGTTAATCTTCGAGTAATTATTTCGACCTGTTTTCCCGGCTTCGTAAGGCACGTATGAGCAGCGAATGATTGTATTTTCTCCTCCTTTAAGTTTTATCCTCATTGAGCTTATTAATATTCATGACATCCACGTGACCCTGGTAACCAGTAGCGAAAGAACCAACCAGTGCTCAACCGGAAGAGAGTTCTAGAAGCCCCTAGGCTGTTATTTGGGCACGAACACATTTTTATCACAACAGTAATAAACTGATTAGAAAATGGAAGAAAGGCCCTTCATGTCCGTCATCGTGGATCACAACATAATAAAGAGGAAACACCCTTCCATCTTTCTCTCTCTTTTTTCTATTGTTCTCTTCTTTGCATCATAGCGAAACGTTCACGCTTTGTATTAGTTTTTTTCCAGTAAGAAATTTCTTGGAAGCCGAAATTCAATGTTACGCGATGTCGTCAGACGTCAATCAACTCAGTTTAAAATCCTTAGCGAGAAGGGAAAACAGGACGCGATACGTTAACCGCGATCAGTGATTCACAGAGCGTTTCCCTGATGTTTCCCGAACAGCTGCTATAGTATTATACCAGTCCGCCTCTTCTCGTTTCTGTGCGCGTCCGGCTGCAACATATATATAACAAAATATAACCCCATTTTCCTAAAAAAAAACTGTTGCAATTCCAAGATTCTATTTCATCTTGTTTTATTTGCACATGGAAGTTGAGATTGGGAAATTAATTTATATATTTGATTGTAGACGGCGACAAAACTTCTTTGGCAACAAGCGTCCTTCTGTCGCAGGGGAACTGATCCCAGGTTTCCTTGTGTGCGCATGCGCAAATATAAGTGCTCATTGACACATCGGAAGTATACGCATTTTCCACCTGATTCTAGATAATGTGTGTCGTTATATTGATAAACGATTTCTACATTTACTGGGACCCAGAAGGTATCTATTACTACTAACATACTAATTTCAATTTCGCCCTGTGAGTTAGATTGTTACGTTCTGCCGTTAAATATTCCACGTACTTAGAACAGCCATGAAATATTGTTCATTTCAAAAGAAAAAAGGAAAAGATTACAATAAACAGAAAACTAAATTGAAGATCGATAGAAACACGATATTTAACGATTGTTCTTATTTGGAATGTACTAGCTACTTCGATTCGGATGAGTCAATATCTGACTGAATGGTTATATGCGCTGGTCCAACCCGAAGGCATTTCACTGCATTCTCACCATCTACACACTAATAACAAATAACCCATTTCCGAGTTCTCGAAAAAGATCCATGAAGGTGAGGCTTCGTGCAAAATCCCACTTTGTGGCGTGAAACGAGGGACTTGTTCTCTTGTCACTCTCGTCTCTCTGACTTGTTCACGGTTCACTCGTAAAAAATACTTTTAAGCAACAGAAAAAGTCAAAGAAATGTCTAAGTCGTTTCACATCAGTTAGTGTCGCACGAAGCCTCGCCCTCATGCATCTTTTTCGAGAACTCGGAAGTGGGCTATTAACCTTGGGCGAAAGACTGTTTGGATTCGCGAAAAGGAAATTACAAATGAAAACACTAGAGTTTTAGATTAGTCGTTGAATGTTGCATGTAGTGTTCAAGAGATTTTCAAAAGGCTGCCAATGACAGACCTAAAATAGTGGATAAATTTCTCTAGATCGATTCCTGTTCTGGTTAAGGAAAACTGTGATCGCGGTCATTTTGATAGCGATGATTTTTTAAAACTGACTCCTGGTTTATTGTCGTTATTTCATTAGATGCTCAGTTAGTTCATCTCCACTATGAATGTAGAACACCCTGTGAGCGTATATTCTAGTTTTCTTGTTGTTTTGAAAAAACGCCTTAGTCCATTTCACTAATTGAAACAAAGAGAAAGTTCTAGAGAGTATTAGTCACTGTACGTTAGCCGGAACGTGCAAATTACTCTCTATAGATGACTCTCTTCTCTGGCTACTTTCTCACCCGGCTGAACTATAAACAATCGAGCTCTGTGCACGGTATAAACGCTTAGTGATAAAGATTTTATCAAGCTAATGAAACAGGTTACGAGTCACCACAAGACGTGTTAGCAAGCTGCCATTGTAGCATCACTAAACTGATATTCTATCTATTCCTTTTCTATAGATTATACCTTTACAGATTTTTTTGAGTGTGCCCGCAGACCAGTATCCAAGAGCCCTGTTATTTTGATTGTACCGAACTACCTGCTACGAATTTCCCATCGAAAAGTGTGAGTATTCGCGCACTCTTTTCTGACGGGCAAAAGATTGAATGTTATACGATTGCAATGAATTCGATATTTCTAAGAAGATTCTGGGATCCTGAGATAGACAGTTTAATAATTAACTGAAGGCTTGCCTCAATCTTTGGAAAGCGCAATGAGAGACATCTAAAATATAAATGAGAACCTCTTCTCATTACGACTCAGATAAATAGAAACAGTTCAATATTAAGTTTGCTATCGAGTGCAAAGTGTTCAGTCTTTATGTCTGTGCTGATGTTCAGCGTTAAGATGAAAAAGAGTTGATCAATTGATATATGGCATTAAAGTGAGCTGTCATTAAAATTAGAGTGACAAGGAAAGGGAGGTACAATATTATTCACTGATAGTTAGTCTATCTTTGTACTCCCACAAGATTAACGAGCCTCAAAATAGCAAATCCCTTTTTAGCAGATATTGTTACATCGGTCAACTAGTCTACTAATAGAACAGTTTGCACATTACACTATCCATTAATTGGACTAAACAAGACTAGATAGACAAGTGATATTCTATTCCTGATTAACTGGGACTACAAGCAAACCAAACTAGTGTAACTAACCCGATATGACATTCATTGACATACATGTATCCTTGGCTTGGCTCTCAGTCACCATGACTACGAACTTAATGATGCATGCAGGAGCCAGATGGTTCTATATATTATAGATATATTTCTACACTGCTGACATGTATTTATAAAAGGCATAACACAGATAGACCACAGAAATAGAGTAGAACAAAAATAGACAAAAGCAGGCAAAAATAGCTGATTGAAGGCAAGATTCGGAATCTTCTTTACATTATGGAGTTACCTATTATATCATTTTACCTTGCTATTCATGCTGTTTATTCATGGTACTGCACATCTGCTACCTTTTGCTGCCTGGGAGAATGACGCGCTAAGCAATGAAAAAATTACTGGGCTGCCTATGGCAGACTAGTGTTAAAACGCGTCGAGATTTCAGGATGTTTTTAAAAGTATATCTGGACTTAAGCACCTCCGTGAGAATTAAATTTAGCCGGATTTCAGGGGCGGATCCAGGAATTTTTTTCAGAGAGGGGTGCACCATTTATTTTCGGGACTCGAGCATAAAAAAATAGATAATAATAAAGGCATAATTGACCGTAAATCGCTCATCTCGGGGGGGGGGGGGGGGGGGGGGGGCCCCCCCCCCCCCCCCCCTTGGTTCCCCCCCCGGTTT
>WUAP02158007.1:0-25229 GCA_015163945.2 Stichodactyla helianthus
TAAGCGTCTTGGATCATTAGCATATTAGCACGTGGAGAAAAAAGAGTTCGAAGGAAGAGAGAGAGAACGGAGTGGAGTGAGTGTTTACAATCAAGTAATCTGGTAATCATAAGGAAATTGTTTAGCAATCAAACATAAGGAAACCATATGTTCATCGTTATATTGTGTATCTTCATTGCACGTTTTATTCATTGGAATTAAAGTCAAAGGAAAAAGTCGAAATTACAAGAATCTAGCTTCTCAAACTATGAATAATTCTAGCGAAAATCAAAGCGAAAGTTGGTGCAATTGTATGCTAATTAAGATCACATATCGTCCAAATTTTCATCAGAAAGATTCGCCTTCTCTTACAATTCGTAGTAGACCTCTTGGGTCGTAATGTTTTCCCATTTCAGACCACGTGTAATCTTCTCGGGAATAAGATTCTTTTTTAAGGTCATCCATATTAATGTATCTTCTCAAGCGTTACCAAGAAACAAAGAAACAATACGCAAGGGAATGACACTTGATCTGAAATGGGAAAACATTTCACCCAAAGTAAAAAGTTTATTAATAGGGTGAGAGTGATTAGTTCGAAAGTTTTCAAATTTATAATTCACGTTACAAAATTTTTTCAAAGAAAGGTCAATCTTAGAGAGCGTAATTCTTAGGCGTACGATACTGGTCTATTTGATATTTGTATTTAGCTATTTCAATTAACGTCGCTGAAAAAAGCCTAAAGGCTAAAGGCTTTCAACTATCTTTTGTTTACTAACAAACTTCGCTGTAGGCTATCTAAGAAATTAAGGAATATGGGTCCAAGTTTTACAATTTGCAAGCACACACTGAGTTTCTTATTGTAATAATGTCACGGTGGAAAAAGAAAATCATGATTCCGCTCTCAAAGCTTTAAGCTTTTTTCAGCGACAACGTTAATTGAATTAGCTATATAGGACAGAAAGATAATTTGTAGGAGCTTTTGATGATTTGAAATAGCAAAAAACAAAACACATTGTACTACTGAGTACAGTTAACGATTTACGTGTAATCCCAGCGAGTAATTGTGTTGAGTGCATAAAAGGTTTTTCCTAATTGATAAGGAATACAGACAAGACAATGAACAATTTAATTCCCTTTATAAGTTGAGGGTATTACAAAATGTATTTTTCTTCTACGAACAATGAATCTTTTCGCATGTTCAAAATTCTATTTTTCTCTTTCGTTACCAAATACCGACAAAACGGTCATGTCTTGTCTTTACAAATTATTAACTGAAATTTCTGTATTTACGTTCAATAAAGTAACACAGGTTAAAATCCACGACAGATGGTTTGGAAACCATGAGGACGTTCGTTTATGAACTAATAAAATATTAATGTGGTCAGTAGTATTAGGGCGACATATTATGTAGGCGTGTTATAGTTCTGCTTCGTAACTCTTGCTAGTAATAGTCTTCAAACTTTGGTTGTGGATAAACTTTCGTAGCAACGGGTCGGATTTTTGAGAGAAAAGCCAGACAAGACGTCGTTCGATGGAAACATGCTTAATCTTCTCTCTTTTCTCTGCCTTTTTGTCTCCACACAAATATTATTAACAGGTACGTATAGAGAAAAAATATTAGAATGGTAACATTTTTTCCTAACAATAATTTTCAACTAAGTTCCTGGACAGTCTCGTAAAAAAACTCCCATTTAAAAGATGTAAACTACACCTGATGACAATATTTAATTCAAGTAATAAAAACAATTTCGCAGTTATAAGAAATAATTTTTTATTAAAATTTGTGACTTGAAAGCCTCTATATTTGTTCCCAGAGTTTGATTCGTTTTTACTTAATTGAAATATGAATTTTAGAACTAACAAAATGTTAAAGTTGTGTTTTCAAAGCTGTTTTAAATCGCTGCTAGTATTTCTGAAAGTCCGCCTAAAAAATACGAGACTACTGAAATTTCGGACCGTGTTTTTGTAAAGATTAGAATATCCTAAAGTTTTCTCTGGGATCAGTACCTTCCTTGTACAACATGTTCAAAATATTATTGAAGGTCAAAGTTTGAGAGTTTTATTAAAAGTAAAATTTTAACACTAAAGTCGCTAATTACATTCTTTACTTCTACGACTGGCTAATATTTAATTCGTTTAGCTTTCTAACTACAGCCATCCTCTTTGAGAAAGAAATGTTTTTCAAGACTTGTAATGTTTTATCGGTAACTTCTTCCTTATTGTCAGACAGCAATATTATCGAAATGTTTATCGAAGCCCTAAAAATAACAAAGAAGGGCAAGAACGAAAGAAAAAAGGTGGAAACACAATTCTACATCAAGAACAATTTACGTTTTGAATTAAGAAAAGAAAGTGCAAAGGATGTTTGTTTGCTACACGTGAGACTTCTTACAATTCTTCAAAACGTTTTTATTTTGATCTTCGTGTGTGCTCTGTTGATTTTACTTGTTACTGTTTTATCGAATATCCCCCTTAAATCTCCCAGTCATCACACACTGAATAGTCTCATTGTCTCCGAATGAAACCATGCAGAGACCCAAATAAAACCAATTAGAAAAAGCACGATAGTTTTTTGCAAGTTCGACATTTTAAGAGAGCAGATTTCATTTGAGTTGCGCGGGAACACACTTATTGTAACATTTAAATGGCTTTGCTATGTTCAGAACGCACTAATGATTTAACTTTCTTCTTTAATAATTCAAGATGCTGTTTGTAAGAGGGGTTACGTTTACAAACGTCACTTCGACACGAAAGTGAATTCTACGCTATTCGACGGGGGTTTCATAGCACACTTCACAGCGACAGATCAAAAACACTGCGAAAACGAGTGTTTTTGGGCCAAGAAAGACAATTGCTATAAGTACAATTACAACAGTGTCTCCAAGTTGTGTGGGTTGATGTATCGAAGTGTTACCGGTAAATACAGGATCTTGAACTCCATCAACAGTGTTATCGGAATACGCAAGGTAAATCTCAATAACAGAGACAAACCCGAATGCAAATATGTAAGAGCAAATAGCTAACGAAACTTTTTGATTTTGTTAAACTCCACTAACTTATGGAGGTAATTATTAACCTTGCTTGTGCTAGAAAATATCTTTAGAAAATAAATACCCATCCTAAAAAATGTATTGAATGAAAATAAGTTTGTTTACACCAGCTTATTTTCCGCCAATGAGAACGTCTGTTATATCATGTTCTTTATTTCTCCGCCAATCACAACACTTGTTATGTTTCGTATTTTGTTCTCTTCTTTTCTCAGCCAATCCCAACGCTTGTTATATCACTGTTCCCTTCTTTTACCGCCAATCATAAAGTTTTTTATATCTCGTTCCCTTGTTTCCCACGGCCAGTCAAAACGCGTGTTATATCAGGTCCCCTTCTTTCTCCGCCAATCAAAGCCCTGGTTAGTTCTTGATACGTCGGTATTTGTTTTCAATCTTTCAGTGTGGTAATCGAGACTGTCACAAGTCAACGCAATGCTTCTTGCTCGGGTATAGTGACACCACCTGCCTGTGCCCACCCCCCTTGAACATCTCATCGTGTACACGTAAGTAACTATTTAAAAACTGCATTTTTCCCTAGAGCCTGCGTTAAGTTTGGTCAACACTGATAAACAAAAGGCATCTTGTGATTGGACAGAATAACCAAATTGGCAGGAAACCAACCGGAAGTAAAAATTAAACAAAATATTCAGTTTTGGGCTAATTTACAAAACGTCAAACTTTGTTTTGCTGATAAAAGCGCTATATCATCTATATAAGATATACATGCATTTAATTTGTCAAGTTAAAATATTTTTTAAAGCAGGCCTTGTTCACACTAGCGTCGCAATCGTAAGCAGCGCCGTCGTACGGGTGCATCTTAAGAGGTGTCGTGATCGTAAGCTAAGAAGGTTTTGTTTCCTTACAACTACAATTACGATTATGATCACTTTACGATCGATGGTGAACCAAGAAAAAGTAATCATAATCGTAAGGATTGGCCGATCAATACTCTCGTTGCCACGCCTTCATCACCACCAATGATGCTTAGAATTTCAAACTGGAGGGAAAATAAAAAGAAAGCGAGGCTTACGATTCTGCTTGCGTCGTATTAACACTAGATCTACACTTATTACAATTGCTACTACGATTACGATTACGATGCTTACGACTCTAGTGTGAACAAGACTTAACACGCATTGCAATCCTGTGTGACGCTTTCATGATCTAAAAATAACTCGAACACTCACTCAAATGGTTTCCGCAGCTGATGGTTGGTTGAAAGTAAACGACGAGACCGTCTGTTTTGGCGCCAAAAACGACAGCTTCGGAAAAATCGTTATCCCGTATGATGGCGTACTTTCTGGTCTAAAACTTAAGCATGTATCCGGGGGAGTTAGGACTAAAGATCTCAACCCCGAGGGATTCTGGGGAACAGCTGGAAGCAGAGAAAACAACATTGAAATCACAGTGACGGACCACGAGAACGCGACAGTCACTCCACCAGCAACATACACGCGTAACTTGGTTGACAAAACCTACGCCATCAAAGGCTTCACTACTATGTCTCCAGAGATTCAACTACCTGAGTTCACGTGGAAGGTAGTAAATCGACGCCAGTTGAGGCTATGGGTAATTGAAGACTTGGACAACATCGAAGAGTCAGATAACAGTGGGATTACATGTGCTGATGTCTATTTTAAGTACGACAAATAAACACTCTAGGGATGCATGACTAAAAAAATTAATGGAAAAGTAAAATTAGACGGGAATTAGGACCGCATTTAAATTCGAATGGACTTAATTTTTCCCCACATTTAAACTTTAAAACTGTCACGTTTTTTCTAATTTTGGTCACGGGTGAAAGCCGCAAAAAAACGAAAAACATCGACACAAAAACAATAACTAATAAAACCTAGAGGTGCAGTTTAGGTGCATTAGTAAAATTATATTCCTGCATATTTTATCGCCCTCTAGTTTGATTGGATAAGCAGTGCTTGTATTTCTGTATTTTGATTGGATAACCACTAAAAAACCTTCAATCCTGATTGGGTAATTCAAACCATGTTCCTGAACTTTGATTGGATAAACAGGATGATGTATTTTGATTGGATCATTATGTAGTAATTTCAAACTTTCTGATTGGTCTTTTATTCTATCACGTGTCTGTAAGGATATAAATATTAATGAGTACGATTTTTGAGCAGTTTACATTAGTTTAATCGTTTTCTTTTTTTGTCTAGTTACATTTTTCTTGATAAATACTACATTACGTTAAAAATACTTCTCAGTCTATAATAAAATAGATTTTATTTGGCGATCCAAGCTTCATGTTCTTGCGATATTTTCAAAGCATCCATGCTGCCTCTATCATGACCCGCCACAGCTTCTTCTGCCATAAAAGCCATTATTTGATGTGGAGCCCTGTATCGTACGGTATTACACTATTAATATTTTTACACAAAACATACAATAAAACACAGAAAATCATTACACGATATACACTCTATCGGGAAAAAACAAAAACAAACAAACAAACAACAACAAAAAACCAGTGCGTTTCTCTGTCGGACTCAGTATTCATTAAACTTAAATATTTAAAAATTAATTTGCCCTTTCTAGTTAATGTTTGAAGCTTTTGCCTAGGGGAAAATTTTCCATTACTTTCAATAGATGTGTATGCTCTAAACCTTGGAAGTATCACGTGGAGTCACGTCATACAGGTCACGTGGTTACTAATTAAAAATTTAATTTCAAGCTCTGAAAAAATTTGAATCATCAAAATCTCTTTCTCCTTTTTCTAGGCCACGAGTCATTCCCGTAACCATTGCATTTTCAACTTCTTCGATGAAAGCAAACAAAAGTAGTAGGAACCGTGTTCTCTGCTTCTCAAGAGGTTTAGAATGAGGAAACTCGATATAGTCACATTCATTTCTAAAACCCTAAATAATACCTGCTGGAGATCTTCGCTGAATAGTAAAGGCATTTTTAGGTATTTAAGAAATGATTATGAAGAAATTCTTATTGCTCCACAGTTCTCTCTGGTCGTACAATCGCTAATCACCGATCGCCATTCGCTGTTCGCCCCGTCAACCTATTTTAAAATAGCTGTTTTAAATACGTTTATCGTTACCTTATTCTATCGCCTCCTTCCGTAGGGAATAGGTGGAGCTTGTCCTTTCTGGCCGTACTCCTTCAGGCCATTTTCTTGAATACCATCGTTGGCCGCATCCCACAGCCTGCGTCTCTCGTAAATCCTATCTCGTAGACTATCACCGAAATTGTCACTCTCAGGTCTTCTTAATAGAAAATCATCGCTAGAAAATCCTGTTGAAATTGCTAATACAGACAACAAAAGACCTAGAAAAATAGCAGATTTAACGTCCATTGTTGGTTGGGTGAGATTTACTCTAAACTCTCTAAAGCTTGGATTCGAAAATGAGCTGAAGAGGCCACTCGACTGCACTTAAATAGAACTCGATAGACGTGTTTGATAATATACACGATATAAACGACAATTAGGGGAAAACCTATTGTCCAGAGGAATAGCTGTATAACGTGCGATTAGCAAGTATAATTCTAATTAGATGATAACTGTCCCGGGCTCACAGCGGGGGAGGTAGTCATTAGAGAGGTTCCGACAAATGTTTGAATCAGTTAGCCATCTTTTTATTTACTTTTTTTTTTATTTCTTCCCTTGTTCTGTCTTATCTATTCCTTCCCTCCTATTCATCATCTCACTTCCATTCTTTCTGTTTCTTTAGATCTTTTATTTTTCATTTTCATTTTTGTTGCCAAGAATATCGACATCCTGTCCTCTCTCGTAAGTATCAGCAACAATAACGTTTAAAAATAAGCAATTTTGATGTCTTTGCTACTAATAAAAAGCGAACAAAAGCGTACACAAAACCAATAATTTTAACTACGCTTTAAGTTTTTTAATCGATTTAAGGAAATAGCGTTATTAAATCCAGGACAAAGAAAAACTCCTCCTAGTATTGGCCTTCTCTACCATCAGTTGGGTTCTCATAGAGATAACAAATAACGCATGCGCTTTTCGTTTAGCTTCAGATGTTACGTACATAATAAACGCAAACGCGAATTTTTCTTAAAAGGTCAACCACCCAAAAAAACTACTTTCAATTTTCAAATGGGCACATACTAGAATATAAAAGTCTAGACATCGTGGAAAGCTTTAAACAAATTAGCGTATCTTAAATCGTCTTTTTATTTCCGTAAGACATTATCGCGACTGAAGATAAAATTCGGAATACTTCCGCGTTCCTTTGTGAAGAAGTGGGCGTTGCTTTCATCGCGTAGACATCAAATTGTTCAGCAATCTCTGGAGATAAAAAAGCGTGTTAAACATCGTGGTTCTCCAGCTGATTTGATACAGAATGAGATAAATATGACAAGCTTGATACTGATAAAGTAGCAGTTAATATTAGAGGACTTGTCTACCCTGAAAGCAAGCGTAGGACGTTTTAAAACTAGTTTTGTGATGCATTCTCTCTCTTTTTCTATTTTATTTTTCAATAGATTCTAGGAAAAGAAAATAATCGAAAAAGATTCTTTTGGGAGAATTAGTTTAGTGCAATAAATTCAGTTTTAAAATATCAAAGTTAGTTTCCTGGATTGATTGTTTCAAATGTTCCTATAAATCTTCCCTTTCTTTTCTGTTTTTTCTCATTTTCTTTCATATTTTTCCTTTTTTCTCCTCGTATTCCCATTCCATTTCTTAATTCCTTTCCTTAGTTCCTTTCTTTTCCATTTCTCCACTTTTCAATTCACTTTTTCATTCAACTTCCAAAATGTTTTCCACTTCCATACTATGGAAATAAGGTGGAAATTTTAATTCTAGTTCTAGAAAATACAGCCTCTACGTTATTTCTGTCCCCTTTCTGGAGAATTTCTGTACTTGGAACTTTCACAATTTTCCCCAGTGTTTCTTTCTTTTCTTTTCTAAAAAATTAATTGACCTAAAAAATAAAAAATAAAAAAATAAAAAAAACTCGTGGAAGAAAACGAACGCATACCGTAAAATTAATAGTCGTCACAATGATATGATAATTTGATCAATTGAGGATAAAATAGCGAGTCATTCCTGGACTAAATCAATAGAAAAAGATCACTAAAATGACCACCTGGGCCGCTCTAGGTAATTGAGAGCGACCCCTCATGCTTAACATCAATTATTTCTGCGGTAATTTGTGAGGGAGTTTTTGGGTTATGAGATATTCCGGGGTTTTTACTGGCTGAAAACGGAAGGTATTTGGAAGTGATGACATCGTACGTCTTCCATTTGTTTCCGTGTGGGTCAGATCCACTCGCTTGCCACATCACTACCGCATGTCTAATCTCTCATGACCTAAGAGAAAATGAGTAGAACTATTGAAATATCAAGATGATAATGATTTGTTAAATACTAGATTGTTTAGCATCTTGTCTTCATTTAAATGACTTTCCTTTGTTCCATCCTAAACTGAAATGAATGAACGAAAGAAAGAAAGCAGGAAAAAAAGAAAGAAAAAAGAAAGAAAGAAAGAAAGAAAACAAGTTCTTCAATATATTTTTTACTTAGAATTCTAAATTTGCAAGAAAACAAAACTTTAATTGAATACCAAATGAATTTGAGATGAACTAATGAGTTTGTGTGATCGTCCGTAAATTGGAGAATCCGTTTAAACTACCAAAAAATTTCTTTATTTATTCACCAATATTACTATTACCACTTTTAGCAGTTTCTATCGGGTTTTACACGATTTGTAATTCTTCAGACCGATATACGATTCACAGGTTGACTTTTAACTGAGACAAAATCACGGAAAACCCGAAGGAAAGATCTCTTGGCAAGGGTGACGACAATAGCAGACGTTTTGACCTTTATTTTTGACTTTTGTTGAAGTAATCTGTCTCAGAGCCAGTCAACAGCCCCTCAAAAACATTAACAGGTTGAAACACGTCAAGTCTTGACTTTCAAGTTCTTTCTTTGAGTTCTTTTTACTCGTTTTATCTCGAAAATACATGAGTCCAGCTTGAGACTTAACAAACGAATAATTAACACACCAAAATGAATTTTCATTAAAGGTTTTAAAATGGCGGTCGGGGTCTTTGGTCGGAAGTCTTTAGATCCATATGACGATAAGTCCCGGATGTCAGGGATGTTTACTAAACAATAAGGCTTGTAGTTGTCAGCGATAGAGATATGACTTTTAAAAACAAAGAAGAAAAAGCTATTTCATCACTACCTGATGACGGAATTGAAACACCTGTAAGAATTGGATGAACTGTTGACAGATGACGATTGGTGGAAGCAGGGTTATTATATCATTAACAAAGAGCTTGTGACCTTGAAGCTGGGTGTTAATTTGGTGGGGAAAGAGAATACCACTGAGAGCCTGTTTGACCATCCATTTAGTAACCAGTGTGTTGAAAACACTTAAAAAAAATTAACAGATTGAAGGAATTATGTGAACAATTAACCCGCAAAACTGCAAAATGTCATGCAGTGCTGAGGACAAAAACACTCTAAAGAAAACTGTAAAAAGGGATAAAAAAGGCAGAATAAAATACGCTTTCATTTACAGCTGATAATCGAAATTCCAACCCAGGAGCTCGCATTAAACACTCGTGAATTTTAGACCAAAAATGCCACAATTTTTAAACTATTCTCGTCATTCTGTTTAGGACAGGCACATAGATGGTTTCGCATCGAAATAAATAAGAACTAGTATCAACATTATCGAAAATAAAAAGTTGGACTAGGAAAATATATCGGTTTTGTCCATTAATTTAAGAAAAAGGTTTTTTCCACAAAGGTAAACTCAAACTCGTTCCCAGAGCCGCTATTTTTTTACTGCGCATGCTCGATGAAATATCAAGACATTTCGTCGAGCATGCGTAGTAAGAAAGAGTGGCTCTGGGAACGAGAATGAACTAAACTCTTGTGCGCATGTTCAGATGGTGAAACTGCTGGTCAAAGTAAAACAGCAAGACGTTTTTAAAATTGGTTTATTATCGCATCATAAATAAATATGTATTCTTTGAAGCGCTTCCTTTAAATAAATACAGGAATAAAAAGGTGTTCATATTCTGATAAGTAAAATATATAATACTAAAAACACCTGGGGATAAAATACTTTGAATATAATAGCAAAGATTTATCTTAAACTCATAAACGAACCTATAAAATATATCGTCTTTTTTCACACAATTAATCTATCTAAAATTCTTTGGTTTGAGCTACGAATTTGTACATACTTTATGCTATTCGCATTTCTGGGAGACCAATAATACTGTTAAAACTTCATAGTTTGGAATAGTCATGTACCGATTTTCAGGTCGATTTTAGTCATCTATAACTGATGGCTCCCGAGTAAAATGGGGAAACTCTATAGAAACAATATCTTTATAGTTTAATATATGACTCTCAATTAAACTAACAAAACCCCCAATAGTTTACTTATATCATTTTAGCTCTGGGGATTTTCAGTTTGACGTAGGTTTTGCTTACGCTGTCTACTGTCTACAAAGAAATCATGTGAATGAGAATTTACTCGGGCTATCCACTTTTAACAAACTCTCAACTAATATTTTACTAGAAATAGCCGATGTTGACGCTGCCTTTAACTGATCAATGTCAGGTTTTTCCCTAGGCTTCTTGATTCCGCCCAAACTTGTGCAGGATCCTAAATTACTCGGGCTACCCAACACCAACAATAGCTCATTCGAACTACACATTATACCTATTGAACAATTGTCACGGTATTGCTACGGACACCAACTTATGCGGGACTTATTCGTTGCTGACGTAAAACTCAACCACTTATCTGGCTCAGTTGAAGACAGTTCACTCGGGCTGCACAATTCCAACCACATTTTTGGACCTTCACGTGACAATTTCATGACGTCACATCCTCGACAAGCTTTGCACAGTTGATTCCTCGACAGGACGCTCGGCTTGGTCGAACCATCAGGCCATAGCTGGGTTTACTGGAGACAATAGAGTTGTAGAGTTAGGAAGTTATATTGTTGGAAATAGGAAAGTTGGAATTGCAAAGCTTACCATGTAAAGTAGCGCTTTTCGTTGACGGATCCATCATTCTTTCCCACTAGAAAAAGAGTAAATATGTTGTGAATGTATTTATCAGTTCATCCATCCATCCATCCATCCATTCATCCATCCATCCATTCATTCATCCATTCATTCATCCATCCACCTACCCATCCATCGTTCAGTCGCTGCATCTATTCATTCAATCATTTATCCATGCACTCATTAATGTATCAATCCATTCAAATTGTTTGTCCATCCATTAATTTATCCATCCAGTTCCCATCCATCCACTCATTCATCTACCTATCTACACATCCATCCAGCCATTCATCTCATCCATCCAGCCATTCATCCACCCCTCCCTTTCCCATCCTTCCATTTATCCAGCTTAAGCTTGTCCATCCCAAAACAATTCTGTGTAATAGACCTTTTTACTAATACAGCGGCCATCTTGAATATATTAATTTTTCATTGTTTAAATCTTAATATTATGAGATGTCCTGGGGGCAAAGCCTTTGTTTGCCCCTGGACATCCCATAATATTGAGATTTAAACAATGAAAAATTAATATATTCAAGATGGCCGCTGTATTAGTATAAAAAGGTCCATTCTATCTTGCCTATCTAATATTTAGAAAAATTTTTTCCCTAAATATTAAAACTACTAAAAGCAAAAAGGTGTGAAACTACTCAAATCCCTTACCTGGTTTTCTCATTTCGACGCCGAGCCACATGCCATCAGCAAAATCAACTGTACCGATGTATCTGACCACACCCAGCTCACTGTTAACCAGTATACTCATACCCTAGAGAAAAGAATAAGAGAACCTTAATACGCACTAATACTATCCATACACCCCACCCTTGAACATAATACACACTAACGTACTTCACCCCATCTGACTATCTTAGCTCATTGTTATACAATAACGAATATGTGGACCACGTGGCACTATGAAATACATGAACTAGAAATAATGGAAAGTTATAGTGCTTAGAAAGGAGGTAATTCCGGGCGAAAGACAATAACCACTGGTTTCTTATTCTCGACTTTAAGGAGCACTTTGCATAAATACAATAGCTTGTTATCCTTCACTGCACATGAAAACTATTGTGTTCATGCAAAGTGCCCCTCAAATTTGATGCAAATAAGCCAAAACGAAATGCTTTATGGGTCGTAAGAAAGCAGTGAATTCTATTTTCATTGCGATTACAACATTTACCTCTGTCAACTTGAACTCGTAGCTCTGAGGCTTTTTTGATCCAAGGCTGCCCTTCTTTATGGCATCCCTGTAACAGAAACAAAAAATAACATAAATAAATAAATAAAAAAGAAGAAGAAAAAAGTAAACCCCGTGAATCGCTCCTCATCTTCAACCCGACATCTCTTACCACAGGGAGCCCACTACATGGCATACCTGTCAGTGCTTCCTCGACGGGAATCAGAGTTCATCGAGTTGGAAGTCGGTTTCTTCAGCGAATTACTTTGCTTATGTCCGGTGAGGTCTGAGCTCGAGCCTGATAAATCATTCTGCGATCCTCGTGAGCTCGTCTCGTGCAAAGAACCATTGGAATTGTGATGTGTTTGTGGCGCAAGCGCCGAAGGCACCGCGAAGTTGTTTTCGGTAGTTAGACTAATAAAAGAAAAATAAATTGTGATACTTCTATTTTTTTGTAAGAAGCAAACAGACAGGAGCAATAACTTACTTCTTGACCTTGGTAACGGGTGCAAATACACCATATCTTGGTTTACAAGTGAAGTACCTTACGCCGCCAACAGAGCCGTCATTCTTACCAACAGGCTGGTCAAGCTCCACACCAAGCCACCACCTTGAACAAATTGAATTTTTTTCTCTTAACCAAATCATGTGGGGGAGGGGGGGAGGGGTGGGGAGAGGGTGGTACAATCAAATGATCAGCACTAACTAAAGGGGGGTACTCGTGGGGCAAGTTTTTTCCCTTTGGGAGATCAACTAATCCTCGTAAATATTTATTGCAATTGCTTTTTCCAAACCTCGAAGTCGACAATAAATTCAATAAAACACAAATTGTACTTGGTAGTCTGCCTATGAACGTGGGATTAAAGAGAGAATTGACTTACCCAGACGCGAATTGTGTTTGTCCGATGTACTGTACTCGTCCTGTCTTCTTCCCGGCAACTACAACACGATCATTGATCTGCAAGGTTAAAATGAACTTTAGTTTATCATTTCCGCGTTCGTTAGCTTACGATTTTCCAAGAAAAACTTAAAGTGAAAGCATACGGTACATTCAAGATCTGCATCATTCACAAGAGATTTGAAAGATGTCATGGCGCCATGTTGGAGGTAAAATATTTGATTAAATACCACCAACATGGTCGCGGTAACGTAACTTGGAAGGAGAGATTTGTTATGAACCTCGAACTTCTCTGCTATCTCTGCCTCGTTGACGTCATGAAGTGATGATGATGGTGAGCTCGATCTGGAATGGTTCCTGGAATTGGATCCTGAAGTTTTGGAATCTGGTAACGAGGGCGCCTGAGGGGACTGGACCGGGATTGCTCGTTTGTTTGGCGTTGGAATACCACTGGGTAGAGAACTTGATTGCGATGGTTGGGGTTCCTTAGTGATTTTTGAAGAAGGAGCGAAAATTCCTAAAAATATGACAAAAATAATTGAAAGGTGATTAAAAGAAAAAGATTGCAGTTGGCGTGAACATGCGATTGAAAACTTGGAATAACGGGCTTCCTGTGGGAAACGAGAGGGAACTAAAGGCCTGGACACAAGATGCGACGTTCCCTACGACGTTGCTTGTAACAGGGAAATCGTATGTTACCCGTAAAAGTAGAACTCAATTCTACTTCTGTGACGTCGCCAGCGACTTCGCGTGCAACTGTTGCACGGGTAGGCTTACGGTGCGGTTTTCCCAATGCAAGCAACTTCGCATCGTGTGTCTGAGCCTTAAGAATAGGTTACTTCCAGAATGACCACAGGTACCCCACTAAGAGAGATTCGGGGACTACATACCATGATTAGGCCGACAATGGAAGTACGCCACACCTCCAACAGACCCGTCATTTTTACCAACTGGTTCATACAATTCTACTCCTGCCCACTCCCCTGCGGCAAACTTTGTCTCTCCACAAAACCGTAAGATACCTTCCTGGGGGTTACAAAACAAGAGAAACTATTAATTAGAGTCATGTAAAATAATAGACTGTGAAAAATAAAGCCATAAGGCACGATCATGGTACAGTATGGAGGCAGAGACTGTTGAACCAATCACAGCGCACGTGGTAACTGCTTATCAAACCACAATGCTCGTATACGGTACGGTCACGGTACGGAATGTGTGACAGCCGTTGAACCAATCACAGCGCGCGTGAGTTTACTGTTCATCCAATCACAAGGCGCAACGTTTTCTCCCTAAAGTTTTTAGTCATATAAAAACTCTGTTCTAACTACACTGACGGAAGTACTAACCTTAGTACCGCCAACCCAGACACGATCACCCATCTTGATACCAATAGACAACAATGACGACGTGTGGAGATTCTATTGAAAAGAAAAGAATTTGTGAGCGCTTTCACATGACATCATGGCAGCCAAGTTAATATAACGTTCAGAAAAAGACTTCTTGTCACAGTAATTTTGCTTGAAACACCATCATGGCCCCTATATCTTTGTCTTTTGATCCTCTTTTCTTACAGCCAATCCCATGCGAATAGCAACCCGTTTCATCCAATCAAAAACGTAAATTAAACACGGGTAAAACAGTCTGCTTTCAATTGACATTCACCGAAAGTCTTGAAGTCACTATTTCACAGCGCAAGCTATAAACTATAGTGTTCTCTTACCTCTTTGTCATGTGACGTGCTTGAAGGCGCAGCTTCTGATAACAACTGTGTTAACGAGGCTGCAGCGACTGCTGGCTCAGAGTCTGATTCATAAGCAGCAACTGGAAGCAAACAGCACTCGTTAAAAACATAAAATAAATATTTTGCTGGTGATAAAAGGGCGACAGAAATGTACTTGGCGTGACACCAGAAAAGAGAAAGCGAAGCGTACATAACGCAAGCAAGCAATGAATTTAAGTTAGAGAAGTCTTTGTATGTCTGTGGAGCTCATAGTATGAACATGCCGTGCCATGCTGTGACCGTGACGGTGATGGTGCCGTGACGGTGATGGTGCCGTGACGGTGATGGTGCCGTGACGGTGATGGTGCCGTGACGGTGATGATGCCGTGACGGTGATGGTGCCGTGACGGTGATGGTGCCATGTTAAAGCACTTTCATTGGATGAGCTGTGATCTGCTATACTGTTACTTGGTCAAGAGATGTTGTCAATTCCATACCATGATGGTGCCAGTAGCAGCAGGTTTTCACACAGTCATACAAAAACTACTCTAGAAATACTTGCACTTGTGTTACTAAAAAATCAAATGGAATACTTACCATTTGGTACACAATCAAGAGCAATTCGATTCAACTTGTCTCTGATGAAAGCATCAGCACCATGATCAAGCTAAGAGAACAAGTAAAAAAAGTTAAAATAATGTTCACATTTGATATTAAAAGGAAAAATAAGGCACCACGAATCTTTAAGGATTTCAACTCTCAGCCTATTAAAATGCAGGTACGTGCATATTTTATGTCCAATCAAAACACGATTTGAGAATCAATTTGGTCCATTTCCTACTAAAGCTTGAGTGCAAAATCAATATTGTTGGTTGAAGTGGTTTATAAATGGATGGAAAGTAAGATTTTGATAATGGGAAGGATGACATACCAGGCATTTGACTGCCTCAAAGCCCAAGTTACTAGATGCAATGTGGAGAGCTGTACCATTGTCAAACTCCTTGCACCGAGCATTGACATCTGAAAAGTAAACGACAACAACTTCTTATGGAAACCTTGTAAATCAACTCCCTATGTAAAAACTACCAAATTCATATGCCACACTCTGCCACACATTAACAGCATGCTACCCACATCATATCATGCTACTCATAGAGGATTGATTTTATTCTGCATTCTCTTCTTTCCTGATCTGTTGTAAGTGATCTTACATGAAGTACTGACAAACCTACCCTTGCTGTTTGAAGCTTCAAGGAGTATCTCCATGACAGGTGCAATATCAAAGAACGCAGCATAGTGAAGAGGCAGCATATCTGTCCAGCGACACCTCTGTGAGACATCCACACCCTATAAACAACAACAAAAATAGAATTAAGTTATTTTCAAGAACTTACATGATAGAATGATTTATGTTAATGTACTTTTGGTCACCTTGGCGATGAGTTCTCTGACAACATTAGTTGAGCTAGTTACATCTCCAACACCAACTATAAAATTATTAATAAAGCAAATGGGTCATTAGGCTTGCATTTTTGGGTGTTGAAGGTCAGTAAATTCCCCACAGACACATAACACAGAAAAAGATTTAAAAATAAAACCAAGACCAGTCGTATGATACCTGCACCAGCTTTACAAGCGTAGTGTAACATGCTCATGTCTGTTAATCCATCCCTGTCATTAATGTTAGCACCTCTTCTGAGAATCTAAAAGATGTGATAAAATAATCTATCAGAAATCCAATATAAAATGAATGATGTAAAACCAACAAAATGGTGATTAGATTAGACTTGCATGTTAGCCTTACCTCTTTTACAAGAAGTCCAACATTCTGTTGAACTTGGGGAACCCACTGTCGCATTATTGCAAATAACTGAGGTATTGAAGTTTTTGGCCTGTGATAAAATCAAATCCAATCCAGTTAAGTACTGTATAATATAATAACGACTGCTCTTAAACTCATGAATAATCAACACACATTTGATCTTGGGAAGCATATATTACCAGCCAGCCATTGTAAAAAGACTAAAATGACCACATCTAAATGGATAATTTACTGAATTACTGCCTTGTGGGTCTTGGCTTGTTGCTTTCAGCTAATTGTGACAATTTTTCAAATAGAAGAATGCACAGTGATGAACAAATAAGTAGAATACTTACTCTAGTAAAAGATCCAGACATCCTGGGCAATTTGGGTCAAAAAATGTCAACTCCAGTTTTTGACACTAATAAAAATAAATTAAATAAATAAATAAATCTGCTGAACTAAATAAGAGACAATTAATTGATAATACATTTATATTAAATTAAATGAAAATGATAAAAGCCATGTGCAGTACAGACATGTATAACAGCTGTAACACACATGCTCTCAGTTCTAGTGCAGCTCCCACAATTTGAGAACTGTCTCCCCAAGTCGCTGCTACTCTCCATAAATTTCCATTTGAAAAGTACTAGTTGGTACACTCTTCTCAAAGTCATGAATAATTAATTAGGAATAAACAATGTCAATCACTATACTACCATGAAGATAGTTTGGATATGTGATCTTATTTAGCATAAAATTTGGCCAACTTTTGCTTTGATTTTCTCCTAGAATTATTCATGGTTTGAGAAGCTAGATCAAAAAGTGTTTCATCCTCTATCTAAACACCTTGAAGTTGGTTAAAGATATGGCTGCGCATTGATTTTTCCACCCATTTCTTAGTGTTTTAATAATGGATGAAACACTTTTTCCCATGTTTGGTTTTTGTTTTTGAATAACCCTTTGTTAGATCTAGTTTAAGTTTTATGTTTATTTTAAAATTCTCCTGTGGTGATCAAAACCTAAGGATAACTTTTTCTCAATAATAATAACCCCAAGAGCACCACATTGAAAATATTTAAAAGATGATGAACACATCTGTTGTCACTTATTTTGGTTTCTTTATGCTTCCCATGCTCGGCAGATTTTTATTAATTAGAAGTAAAAATAAACTATTATTATGTAATGTTTTGAACTCAGCTTTGTTCTACACAATCAAAGTATATCAGTTTAATCCTTCAGTTATATCAGAAACGCTGTTAAGTTGTGACTTCCAGCAAAACTGACCTCCCAGGTGTCAACCTTTTATGAATAGTGGCACCATCAAGTTGTTCAAAATAATGACATCACAGTTTTATTTTCAAGTTCTTTGTCAGTGAATCACAGCTTGACAAGTCACAAATACATGCTAAGATAGAACTGCTTTCAAATTCAACTGGTTGAAAGATTCCAACTTCTAAATACCCAAAGATCCTTTGTGATAAATCTAGCAAATATATCCTTCTTAGTTATGTAAAAAGGAATTGACTGTTCTGTATTGGTCAAGCTTGACTTTTTCAGTAGTTTTCAGCAGGTCAATTTAAGTAATGACAAAGAATTGAAAGTCCAACTGCTACAAAATGTCCAGTCAAAACCACAATAAATAGTATCTTGAAAAAGGGCTAAAATTAAAAATGATGTGTTCAAACGTACCCAAACAACATATTTAAAAACTGTAAGAATCTTAAAAATAATATAGAGAATACATTATTTTATGATTCAATATTTCTTAACTGCCCTTTTTAAAATCAAATGAATTAACTTACATTTTCACATAAAATAGGATCAGAAGCAGGGTGGACAATAGGTTTGTCTCTGGTTGGCATTATAAAATCACTGACAGTAAATCCAGCCTGTAGGCCAGGATCTTGATCCTAGAAATGAAAAAAATGAAATATTTCTTGCTGTGACTGTAATTAATGGAAGGAAATTTAATATTCATTTACACCTTATAATAATCAAAATTCCCAACCCTTAATTCTAGTTAACTGAATAACAAAATAGATCAACATATAGTCTTATGAATTTGAGGGTGGCTAAGTTGGTTTTCAGCCTGAAATATTTTTTGCAAGATCGCATAAAGAAGTGAACAGTTTTGATCATTTGATTGGAGAGTTCAAGTTTCTTCCAACAACAGACATTTTTTACCTGCTTTTCTAAGTGTTAACTTCAATATTTAGCGTAATTTCACGTCTTTTGGGTAAACGGTACCCCAGTTAGTCAACAGTGATAGACTCTACAAGGGACAGTGAGCTCTTAAGAACAAAATAAGGAGTGCTTATCGAGATAAATCAAAACAAAATCGAAAGACCATTACGACATTTTCCAAAGCCCACTCGCTTGAATAAACGCTCTTCCTCAAAATAACTTCTCTCTTACCTTCCCTGGCATCTTGTATAGACTCTAAATCAAATTCAATACGTATCTGTCATTTCTTTACACATCTAGTGTTTCTTTTTAAGCTCCTTGTAAACCAAAATCATTTATTTTTGTCTCAAAGTTGAGCGCGAAACCCTTTGACTTGAATAACTACAAACTGTGAGATCATTTCCCGTGACGTCACGTGCTAACCGTTGCGTGACGTGAATAAGTGGGAGCGTGATTATTAGAGCGCGTGTCAAAACAGCTTTCAATGTGACTATTGTTATTACTTATTCAAATGTTTTGAATTCGAGAGAGTGAAAAACTGTGTTTTTAAAACTCTAGATTAAGTAAGCTGATAGTTCTCAAGGCTGAATGCGTCAGATGTAATTTTAAAAGTATTTTTTCGCGACAATTATTAATATTGTATTACATGTAATGATTTCTCTGAGAGCAGCTATAAAATCATTAATCTTCTTCGTAACAAACTGTAATTTCATGGTTATTAGTCATAACACATCTCATAAGTGGATAGCATGTAGAGCAAGGGTTTAGCCGTGAAACGGTCTGGGAGCCGCCTATTCTCTCTCCTGATGCCTGCGGGCTAGAACTCTTTGTGGGCGATTCCACCGCGGTAACAGAAGGTCCATACTGCGCCTCAGCTCTGCGGATGTCTCGGGGGTATGGCGGTTTATTTTGGAACTACTTTAGGACTAATCGAGGTTCGAGCTCTGCTGCTCTGGATAGATCTTTTTTTTTTTTTTTTAACCTCGTTTTGTACTTTTTAAAAGAATTCCTCGAAAGTTTCTGATCATTCTGATTCTACTGTATCTGTTTGTCCTTTGCATTCTCTCTTTAGAGCAGGTTTCCTGACTGTGACAAGATCGAGGCATGATGGGTGCCGTTAGCGTGCCTTGCCGCGACCGTGATGTTTTCTAGAATTTTGCCGTGTCTTGCCACGTGCCTTGACCGTGTCACGATCGTGTTCGTGCCGCGACCTTTTTACAGTCATACGAAATCTGCTGTATGTTGTTCATGATACTCACTTGTATTAGTTCAGCAGGGATCAAAGGATGCTCCCATCGACTTTCTCCCGTCTCTCTGTTGAAGTAGTACATTCTGCCATGTTTTTTTGATTGGCTTAAAATCCAGCCGTCAGGCAGACTGTCTTCGAATTCCTTGTAAACAGCGGCTTCTGCCTCAAGAAACATCAACTCCTCCTCGCTCTCCATAATCATACCTTATTATCAACTGGGAAATAGATGAATAAAAGAAATGAGAACGAAAGATGGGATATTGAAAACCTTAATATTAGGACTGCTCAGAACAGTTTGGGCACGTATACCATTCCGTCCCGTAACCGTGCCGTGTCGTTTTACAGTCACACAAACTTGACGTAAGTTTGTAAAATTTGATCTTGGGATTCACCAAAGGACTTGATTCTCCAGTTGTATGTCATTACTAGTAAATGCCGGTATCATTTCAGTGGGAAAAGGGCAAAAAATCTAACTAGTCCGGTGTTCATGTTCCGGTTGACCAGCGGGTTGCTTGTTGACTTCAGCAGGTCAACGACTATATAGACTATAACAATATGCACGTTACCATTGTTAGTGCCAAAGCCTGTAAATCGTAAATCTCTAGTGGGAGAAAACTCAGGGCTTATTCTCCTGGGAATTTTGACAAATCTAGAGCTAAATTTACTAATATATAACTGACAACTGATAGCTTCAATCAGTTAATTTTAACAATATGGCGGGCTGTACGTATGAGGCCATATATTTAAAATTTCATGAACTCGCACACATTTGTGGAGCTAAAGAAACCGGAGAAGTTAGGGTTTAAAATATTTATCTACAAAATTCCGTCGTCCGCTTAACTAAGCCGACTGTAAACCTTAGAAAACAACTCTGGAATCCTGTATCTTACACTAATAAGCAGCTTACGACTTACCTGATGACTTAGCAAAGAATAATCAATGTTTGTCTGATTTGCTGACCAACTAACCAGATATCTTGCATGACTTTTCTTCTTCGATATTGAAAACAAAAGGCTTGGATTTATAAGGTAAAGAGTAGTGTATGATGATCGTGGGTCGTAGACTTTAGATTCACGGAGCACTCTGGAGCGTCTTTTAATGTTTTAACTGAACAATGAAAGTCAAATTTCACTAAGCAAACAATTCCACAGGACGACGCTGAAGATGACATTTCTGTATTGTTTACGGTGACAGCTTTAGTCACCTAAACCCGCTTTAAAAAGTAACGTTAGAATACTGTGTTGTAAAACATCCAAAAAAGATATGTTAATGAAGCAGTCACTTTTAATCTCCGCGGGGAGTTGGTGGGGGATTTACATATTGACTGGTGCATATCTGATTTTTAAAATTTCAAATCTAGAAAAAAGAAATTTAGGGCGGGGGAAGTCTTAAGTATTTGATCATTTTAAAATAAAGTCGGTTGGTAACTAGCCTGCGTGCATCCGAACTAAAAACTCTTCGGATGCACGCAGACTAGTTGGTAACCTGGACGTACAAAATTAACGCATTATACATTATTCGTATTTATTTCAAATTGCAGAATCGATATCTTTGTGTAAAAACTTTGATGATATATGTATTTTCCTATCCAATCACTCATGCATCCATCCATCCATCCATTCTTTCATTAATTCATTCATTCTTTCATTCATTTATTCATTCATTCATTCATTCATTCATTCATTCATTCATTCATTCATTCATCCATTCATTCTTTCATCCATCCATCCATTCATTCATTCATTCATTCATTCATTCATTCATTCTTTCATCCATTCATTCTTTCATTCATTCATTCTTTCATTCATTCATTCTTTCATTCATTCATTCTTTCATTCATTCATCCATCCATCCATCCATTCATTCTTTCTTTCATTCATTCATTCATTCATTCATTCATTTATTGATATATCAACTATTACTATTGTTTTTGTTGTAATTGTTGTTGTTGTTGTTAGTATACCCCTTTTCTTCAGGCTTTAATAGTAGGCAATTCATCTAGGCAATCTCAACAATATCGAATATCGAAGTATCGAAGCGATCTTTGGCTTCTTTGTACTGCTGAAGGTCAAAAGAGATGTTTTCGAGACTGTTTAAAGCATCTGCTTCAAAGGCAATACTCAACGCCGTCTCGAAACAATTTCGGTTTCTTTTTCTGAGCAGTGTGGCTCAAGATAACTGAAGGTTTGTCCAATTAAAATAACTCTTGTAGAACCATTAAGACAAAGTTATTTTCGTAAGATAGCCAAAGCCCTGTTAAACCACATGCTGGCTTTATCACGTTGTTTATGATGAAGAAACGTATCTCCGAAACTAATCAAAGTTGAAGCTAAAAGTTGAACGTTTGTATTAATTCTCTTTTCGATGGAAAATGTCCTCTCAAAATAGGCATCGGCATCATCATACTGGCCGAGATCACAGAAGCTGAGGGCAAGATTCTTCATCGTTATTGCCAAGTTTGAATGATTTTCGTCATAAGAAGTCTCGTTGATAGCAAGTGCTCTCTTAAGACAAAGATTAGCCTTTTTGAATTGTCCCAGGTCACGGAGAACAAGTCCCAAGTTAACAAGTATGGCGGACAAGGCTGTTTCATTTTTGCTGTTAGACATCTTTCGGGCAGCCCGTTCTAAATACATTTTAGCTTGCTGGTTTAGCCCAAGATCATGGAGAATGAGCCCAAGGTTATTCAACACAGAAGCGAAAGATGGATTATTTTTGTCATCTGTATTCTTGAAGATTATAAGTGCCCTTACAAAGCAGATTTTGGCTTTTTCATATAAGCCAAGGCTACCAAATGTACTCCCAAGGTTGTTCAAAACAGTAGCAAATGCTGGGTGACTTTCTGTGTATACCTGTTTGTCTAAAGGTAGTACTCTCTCAAAGCACTCCTTGGCCTCTTGGTATTCTCCCAGATCACGTAGGATGTTCCCCAAGTTATTCATAGTAGTTGTTACAGTTGGATGAAATTTATTGTAAATCATCTCATAAATGCTAAGGGCTCTTTCAAAATATGTTTTTGCTTTTTCGTACATTCCAAGGTCACCACAGGTTTTTCCCAAGTTACTCAAGGTATCTGCCTCCCCTAGATTGCTATCTTTGTTTTCCACACTCTCGGCAACAGACAATGCCCTTTCAAAACAATTTTTGGCCTCTTCAAATGACCCAAGATCACGAAAGGTAGTCCCAATGTTATTCAGTGTTGTGATCAAAGTTGAATGTTTTGTGCCATATGCCATCTCTTGAATATCCAAGGATTTTCTAAAATACTCTGTGGCTTCTTCGAGTAACCCAAGACCACGAAGACTAGTTCCAATGTTATTCAACGTCACAGCCAAAGAAGAATGGTGTTTTCCATAAGCCATCTCTTCAATAGTTAATGCCTTCAGAAAACATGTTTTCGCTTTTTCAAAATTTTGGAGGCCACATAAACTTTTTCCAAGACGATTCAGTGTTGATGCCATTGGTGGGGAATCTTTGCTCTCAAATCTTTCTTGAATCAGTAAAGATGTTTCAAAGTAGATCCTCGCAGCATCATGACTGCCATGAGTTAGGCAGATATCGCCTAGAAGCAATAAAGCATTTGTCGAAGAGTGTTGTCTCTTATACAAATGTTTTACCAATTGTGCGCTTGGAAGATGCTTGAAACAGTTCTCCAATCTTTTTGCAAGGGCTGAGAAGTGGACCACGAGTGTTCCCGTCTCAAAAATGAAATGGTTGCTTTGAAAGTCATCCAATCCAAGGGTCGAAAAAGTTTCCACCACCTCCAAGAACAGAGAAAACTTTTTTTCCTCATCGTAATTCCAAACAACATCTTGAAGACATTCATGCACAACTTTATGCACAGCAATTTCTTTTAATAGCAGTGAAGAAGTAGATATACTAGCAGCAACAAATTCTTTGTCTTTTTTAGAACTACGTTTTGTCGTGTACTGGATAACATATTGTAGCGATACTGGTTTGGGAGCCATCACCGATAAGAAGCGAAAAACGTGCATCTTAACATCATCCTCAATTTCATTTTCCAAGGCCCTCGTAACAGTTTTTTTCATTGCTACTAGGTAAGGCGCCGTTCTTTCATCATCAGTCTTTTCAGTCACCTCTTGTTCCCCTGACTCGCGACCTGACTCTAGCTCCTGAAGAAACTTCCACCAAGTCACGTACGGTTCCCTTCTCCGTACATGTTGCATGTAAATGGCGGCACACGCCAGTCCTAAAGGTTGGAAATCAAGTGCTTTGGCTACTTCAAACATGATTCCTTCATCCTTACGGAATTTAGATATCTGAGCTAGTGTATTGAATGCCTCATCGCGACTCATACCGGCACTGAGTTGCAAATGGTAAGTGTGCGAATTACGTTGTATCGAGCGACTGTCTTGAGTCGTCACAAGCAACTGACCATTACCAATTGTCTTCTCTCCCGCCTGAGGAAAATATCTGGAAACCAACTTCATTCTCGATTGCTAAGAGATTTCAAAACAAGCTGAAAAATTAAAATTGATTGGATGACGAGAGAATTCCACTTTGAATTCGAGTCGCTTTGTTCTTTCGAGTGAAATTCAATGAAGAAATCCCGAACCAGGAAATGTTAAAAATAATATTGTTATAATAATATGATAAGAACGATTTTTAAAACATATTTTGGATGATTTTAAGCGTGACCATAGGATGCCATTGTACTGCTTTTGTCGGTTGTCAGGAACGAATGATATCAAGCTGAATTTAAATGATTTGAACATCGGTTTCAAGCTCGTGGTTTGTGCTTTTGAAGAAAAAAATACCTTAATGAGTTAAACCTGCCTAATTCTTAAAATTTTGAATATTAAGTAAAGTGAGGAGCTAGAAGTATTGCTTAGCTTTGGTCAAATGTAAAAAAATATGTGGATTTTGTGGGGAATTCGACGAACTTCAATACACAGGGTATCATTGTTTTCGTTTCTACTCGGCCGAATTCTGAACGTTATCGAGATGACTCGGTAAGTACATGTAAATTCGTCTTTCTACAGCGCATCTTCATCAGCCGGTCAATGTCCTTAAAATACTATTTGACCGGCAGTCGATATTTTTTGCCGAATTTCGTAAAATAAACATAAAGTTATAAATCCAAAGTATCCAAAGTACCATCGAACTGAGCACCGT
>WUAP02158008.1:0-10172 GCA_015163945.2 Stichodactyla helianthus
AAAAAAAGCTTATCCCTCCCCGAGGTAAACCCCTTCATTTTCGAACAAATTTACTGACAAATGTATGTGATCCCCCCTTACCGTCGTAGTTTTGCTGACACCTAATCACGTTCTTTGCAAAACTTGGTGATTACTGTACATCCTCCGTCCTTTATTCCCCTCCCCTAGGTCATAAATAATGACTGGTCCCTAATTCTGACTGAATTCACTGAATTCAGTGAACATAACCAGTATATAACGTAAGAAGTTAAACCTAATATCAACATTTTGGTTTTTAGATTTTTTTTCTCGCATATTATATTATATTACAGTCATCTTATGATGAATATGACTAACAGGCCGCCAGGCGCTCGATCCCTTAAGTGTAATTTTCTTCTAATCATTTTTAGCCGCCATACAGATATTTTGTCTTCCCGGTCATTATTATTGCATGATTATAATCGTATAAGATCCTTGAGAATATTTCGCAGCCTACTGAGAGTTCTACTACCAGGATTTTGATCACCAAAAAAGAGTTTCTCGAAGACTAGTTAGCTTGTCCCCGTAAATGAAGGAAATGAATATCAATTGTTAACCGCTGAGGTGGCGTTTCACTCAAAAAAAAGAAAGAAAAAAAATCCCTCTCTTCCCTCCCCGAAACATATGCAAGGATCAGTGCGAAACGGGAGCAAGCATCCTTGTGGGGATCACATCAAATGGAAATAGACCCTTTTCGAGATCGCCAAATACCGCTGTGTTTCTTGATTACAGACTCATTTGCTCAGGGTAGCTTCATTTCAGTGTCGAAATATTCGCAAATAGCAACGGTGAAGTAAAGAATGCACAACCTCAACGAATACAAACACTTTGAAATTCCACGAATTTCACTGAAGCATATGAGTATTCTACACAAAACGAGGCTAACACTGAGCAATAGAGAACTAGAAACTGGAGCATTGAGAAACAATGTGATCTGGAATATACTTAGATATGCGATCTCCCATTAGGCACCTCTCCTTCTGAGGAAAAAAGTTTGCTTCTCCTTCCCTTGCCTTATCTGTTTTATTTCCTTATCCTTTTCTTTCACTAATCTACATCTTCCATACCTTTTAGCCTTCTCCTATACCCATCCTTATGTAATAGCTTTCCAACCCTTTATTGTAATCAAAAAAGTCACTAAAGTCAACGAATTACGATACCACTTTATCTTGAATTCTGATAACCCTGTCAGAATCAGCTTTTAGTTCTTTTAAAGCTACTCTCTCTTTCTTAGTTAAGTTATCTTTAGATGGTTTTAAATTTTTCGGGTGAAAAATGTTCCTTTTCACAGATGCTAAAATATATATGTGTGTGTGTGAATTATATAAATGTGATTTCATGATCAAATATCGAGAAACGAAATTGAACTAAAAATTTTGATTGCAAAAATGTCACTCAATACCAAATGAAACCAAATCTATATTAAAAAAACTGTAGATATTTGAAAAAAATGCAAGAAGTTATTTCCTCCTGCTATTCAGATATGACAAGATCAAAATTACTAAAAGACATCGTGAAGAGTTTGAGAGGAAACGTTGAAGAGCATAATTCAGATGTGGCAAATAAAATAAAACTAAACATGTGCTAAGATTAAGAAAGGGCAGAGATTGAAACTGTCATATTAGTGTACTTCAAGTAAAGACCACAGACCAGGAGATTAAAAATAAGTTCCTGCCACAGACTGCATAAGACCGCTGCCGATTTAACCTCTAGATAAACTATTTGTTCTGCGTGCATCTCATATAAGGCTTTCAGATTATTACGAAAGGATCCTTTTACGTTTTCACGGCCAGCTTCAGCAAGAAGCCAATTTTTTTCTGCATCATTTTACTGAAGAAACCAGGAATTCAGCTCGCTGTGAGACCCATTACTATAGGGGTGGGGTCAAACATTTAGTTACAATTATTATGACAGATATTAAATCAAATGCAGAATAGGTAAGAAAGGATTTTCATAAGTACGGTATTTTTAAATGCTTAGTTTTTATTTACAAACTTAAATATACACTTACAAAATTCTTAGTTTTAGAATCTTGTTGTTTATATACTTTTTAACAAGATTACTGATTAAAACACAAGTGCTGTGTCACAAAGAAAGACGGATTACAACTTATTTTTTATCTATATACGGAAGTACACTTATCATGCATATTTCCAAAGAAAGGAACGTAGGAGAATGAGAGCGAGACTGGAAGAGAACTGGGGACGACGAATAAGAGGAACTACGAACGAAAGGTGATGACATCACTATAGCTCCCAGTCCTCCTAAGGCAGTGTGGGTCATTCGCCATGTAATGGCGAAACGCTACAATAAATTCCAAAAATCGAATCAGACAGGACCAGAAGAATGAGAAAGGCCAAATCTGAATGTTTACAATTGTGGTTGATTCCTTCAAGTTCAAAAGATGGCGCAGTCTTGCTTGTGTGAGTAATTACATACATAATACTATAGAATGATATACATTACCATATCTAGTGTAAAGGAGTTGTTAACTTGTATCTGAAGGGATATTCACGTCCACTCCAAACTGTCTCGATAGCTGTTTCAGTTGTCTCTCGTACAGCACGTTTCTCTCCACTGATTTTTGGTAATTGTATTTGAGATCTTCAATTTCCTCGAAGAATGCTGGATCGAATGCCTCGAGCTCTTTTTGTAACTGAAATCAATAATGACTGAGTTGAATAAGAGCGAGAGAACACCGCTAGAAAATCGTTCATGAAGAGCCGAGCTGACGAAGTGGAAAGGTGGTGTAAGTAGCGGAGAGGCGAGAAAAAAAAAAGTAATTTATTTTACTGCGAGTGATTATTCAGTCTTCCGAGTTTGAGGCTCGTGTTCAAGGTGTCGACACCAGATCGAATTGAAATTTAGAGGTTGGTTTCGTTGCAAACATCTCGTCATAGGATGTCGGGTTCGAGCATTGCACCTACCAGGCCCTTATTCATTTCCTTTTCACCCCGTAGCCTTGAACGTTGAGATAAAAACAACAGAACAATTTTATAAACAATCCGTCAAGAGCCAAGACGACGAGGTGGAAGAATTACTGAGGAAAAAAGAGATGTAAAAAACGAGCACTTTTTTCCACTTCCCTTCTTCATCCCCAGCTTGATTGCTCCCAACATTTCTAGGTGGCACTTCAAAGTATCATTACTCTAGGCATGATCTTTAACAGCCTTTAAGGAGCTATTACACTAGGCAATTTTACTTGCAACTGGACTCGCTATTTTGTTGCGCGATAAAATACATGCGTTGCCACTGCACAAAAAGTTGGATGTTACACACATTTCTGCAACTCGGCTCGCAATTTTGTTGCAAAAAGTAGAACTCAGTTCTACTTCTCGCAGCGGTTGCGGTAACAAAATTGCGAGACACTTTTGGTGTTATAGCAATGTCTCGTGTAGCAGCTTGCAGCAGAATCGCCAGACATGTTGAAAGGAAAATTATCTAGTGTAACGAACAGCACCTTTACGAGCTTTTTAATAGTAATTATATGTGATTATAGTATCAACAAACCTTCTTGACTTCTTTGGATAATCTATCTCTTTCGAGCTCCACGGTCTTTAATTTTGTACTAAAATAAACAAACAAACAACAAATCATTTTTAAAATTGGTAATAAAAAAAGAAAAACTGTACATTGTACAATTTTCAATGCAAGATTAGCCGATTTTTATACGTAGACTAGAAATAATGGAAAGTTATAGTGCTTAGAAAGGAGGTTATTCCGGGCGAAAGACCCTTGGAAATAAATTCGGAAAAATCAATTTCCGTCCTCGCTGGGATTCGAACCCACGACCTTCGGATTTGTACTACCGATGCTCTACCAGCTGAGTTACAAGGTCAGACTGGGAGCAGGCCGGGGTGAAATAGATGTTAGGTCGCGGCAATTGAAATGCAATGATATGAATATGTGGACCGCGTGGCACTATGAAATACATGAACTTGTGGCGAAATATAGCTCCCTTTTCGGTTTTACATGTTTATTATCCATAACAATACAACGGTACTTTCCAAAACCATGTGCTCCTCTTTTTCTATCATATAATAAGCTATACTGTATTACACAGGGTTCCCAATATGAATATGATTTCTCGTGGGAATCCACGACAGGACTAGAAATAATGAAAAGTTACAGTACTTAGAAAGGAGGTTATTCCGGGCGAAAGACCCTTGGAAAGAAATTCGGAAAAATTAATATCCGACCTCGCTGGGATTCGAACCCACGACCTTCGGATTTGTACTATCGATTTTTATACGGGCGAGAGAGGGAAAGGACCTATCATCAAGACTTAATCTCAATGAGAGATCTTTCCCTAAAAAAGATATTCTGACACAGGGGCGGATCTAGGGGGAGTTCGGGGGTTGTCCAAACCCACCGCAATCGAACCCCCTAATTAGAAAATATCCAATACAATATGACTTTCTTGAAGTTTTGTTTTTTACCAAATTATCAGCGGTTCGAACCCCCCTCGCATATACTTACTTGAGTTCGACATCATCTGCTAGTATCTTATCGTAATCTTTAACTTTATCCAGGATTTCTTCTTGATGCTGTCCCAAAAATAATAGAAAAAATTTTTAATGTTTTTGTTACTACTTAATCTTGGTCACATGACTTACCATGTCACGTGGTAGCTCCCCTGCCGCACTCATACGCCGTAGTTGTTGCATCTCGTTCATAACGGATTCTTTTTCAGATTCGAGGCTTGCTATGCGTAACCTAATACAAATTAGAAAGAATCTTCACTTCTACTCGGGTTAATGAAAACAGCTAAATAAAAAGTTCAAGAGCAATCTTTCAAACGGATCCTCTTAGTTTTTGTCACATATGACGGCCAGAGGAAAAAATTCATAATTCCCTTCCATTTTCATTTCTCATTGGAAGCCATTTCATTGTTACTGCATACGGTACCGTGTACGTGCTTTTAGTACCGTACGTTTTCTATTCATGCGAATGAAAAAATATATGAATTTATAGGCTGTATGACTACCTTGCGCTCTGTAGTTCTTTAACAAGATCACTGTCTAGCTTAATATTGGTGGGGAATCTTTCCAAAACTGCAATCTGAAATAAAAAGAGTTGAAGTTCATTATCAATACCGTTCGTGGCCCATCACTGATAACCACTCAGCCTTTATTGAACTACTTTAGTAGCACAGAAAAATTCACCTTTTCCTGGTATTCTTGTTGTTTCTTAAGCAGTTCTGTTTCTCTCTGTGCTGCAGCCTTTAAGTATGATTTGATGTCTTTAAGAAGGTTCGTCTGTTGTAAGTAAAAATAAGGCAACATTTAAAGGTGCTGTTAATTTTACAGGCAATTTTCCTTGCAGCTTGTGTTGGAATTTTGTTGCACAAGTTGCACGAGACATTGCCTAGTGTAACAAACCAAAAGCGTTTCGCTAAGTTCTAATTCTCGCAACTGACGGTGTATAACAAATACCTTTTTCTCAAGTTCTGTTTGAAGTTTTTGTAACTTTTCTTCGTAGACTTTTGGTAGCACGACAGATTTCCATTCGTTCGTACTCGTGCCTTCGAGATTATTACCAGATAATCTTTGATTTGCCTTGGAAAAAATAAAATGGTTTAGACAAAATAGAATAGAATTTTTTTTACGAAAAATGACCTTCTTGCGCATCATTTGCTTTGAAAATTTTATAAGTTTTTTTTCTTCCTGTAAGAATATGATTCAAAATTCGGCTTGTTGCTGGTATGGCTCCACGTTAGCTGTATATTGTGTTTAATAAGTCCCAAGAATTCAGGCGTATAAGCAATACAACCGAGTTCTTCTCAATCATTCTCTCAACAAGTGGATGCTCGTGTTTGACACGGCTTAAGACGTGTATCTTTTCGCAAGAGATTCACCTGTTCAAGTTCTTGTACCAGTTCTGTCTTGGTGCTTTCCATATTTGATAAACTAACACGTAATTTCTCACTTTCGTCTTTTTCCTGCAGAAAAACCAATAATTCATTGAAATGGGACGAAAGAAAAACAGGCTTTGAACAGTGGACACCTTGGTGGAAATTCTCTTTTTTTCAATTTTCAATGTTTTTTTCAAGGCATATCATAGAATATACCCTCTAGTCTTCCAATGTGGCCATTTCATCTTCTCTATACTACGTGGTCACGTTGGAGTAAAAATGGCGCGAATTTGAAACCCTACTGCACTACCAACCAATCAGATCGATAAAAATTGATCACGTGGTGCAACAGCGTGCCTGGCACTAATGTAATCGCCATAACATTTCGTTTACCTTTTTAAGATCTTTTCTCAGTTTGTCGTTTTCAGCCATCAGTTTAGTCGCGTTTTTACGATCCCCAGCAGCCAATGTGGTCATAGAAGATGCAGAAGCAGCAGCAGCGGCAGTAGCACGTGATCGATCGAGCTCTTGCTATTGGGTGAGAAAATCACACATTAGTAACATAATTTCAGATTTCCGAATCTAATTCTCTTTTTGCTATTTTCTTCGAAATAAGAATTATAAGACAAGATAGAGAGATGGATGTGGGCTAACCGATGTTACTATATCTCGGTTTGATTAATCATAGAGATGTTATAATCCGAATCGAAAAACCTTGGGCACTAAAAATATTCCAAGAATGTTTCTCGACCAATCAGAAACGTAGTCGTTATCTTTGTGGTTACAGAGCAATTTCTGATTGGCTAGGTAAGAACATTGAAAACATTCCTGAAATATTTCTAAGTACCCACGATTTTTCGATTCGCACTGTAAAACTGTATCTATTTTATAAAGGTATCTTAGGGAACAGTCATTATTGTGTGTGTGTTAGGGGGGGTCCCCACTTTCTCCTCTCCCACCCCTCCCCCGACTTAAATAGACTGACCCCTTACCTTTAGTTTGATGTTCTCCTTCATTAGTGCTGAGTACTGTGGTCCACCAGCCCCTAGCGTTTTCTTATACTGTTCATTTTCGCCTTGGAGTCGTTCTACTACTCTACGCATGGCTGCTAGTACCCGCTCCATGTCCTCCACGCTCTGACCTCCAAGGCCAGTACCGAGGTTTTTCTACCAAATAACAAGGAATGTTAGAGCATTTCAAATCTCAGATTTCCATGAAAAGGCAGCCTTGATCTTGTTAGTGAACACTGGATAGTTAGGATGAATTTGGCTTCCTTTCGCATCAAACAAGCGTGACAGAACGTGACAAGTATGTAATTTAATTAACCATGGTTGCTATGGTTACTGTACCATCAAGTTAAATTAACTACCATCAAAAAACACCATTAATTCTACGTCCCTATACACTAAACTACTAACAATGTCTGCTAGCACTGTGCTCTCACAGGCCCTGTTTGAAGATAACGATTAACCAATTGAAAGAACAAACTCGAACAGAACCGCAAAACTCCAAAAAAAGACAAAAGACTGAATGTTTACATTGTCTGTTATGCTTGATGGGTTTTGTATACTGAGATAACATACACAACTCATGCCGAAGAACAGTTGTTGTGTTCACTAGTTTTCTTTAAAATAACAGCAGCTGAAAACAGGACTGTAGTACATATACACTCATCTGTGGTATTTGTAATAGACTTTATAAAATTCATTTTCAATTATTTTTCCTTCGCAGTAGTAAATGTTCTTAGCGTCCATACGAGGTACAAGATGACTCAACTTGTAAAGAAAGCAAATTTAAATTTTTAAACGTTCTAGTGACACAAAAGTAAAATGCGACACAATTTAAAGCTATCGTTATCCCGCTTTGAACAGTTCAACTAGGCAAACATGAGGAAAAACTTCAAAGCATTTCCACATCATGGCGACATAACTGTACACCTTGATTTTAGACTCTGAAGCTTTTTATTCTCCTTAAAAAGGTACCTTTCTCGCCTTTTCTCTTTTCTTGCTGGCGTCGAGTTCAGCTTTTAATATTTCGACGTACTCTTGAAGATCATCAATGCGAGCCTAGTCAATAAATTGTAACAGGTACCATCAAAATAAAGCCATCAAGACAAAAACAATTCATACTCGCTCCTTAAGCATTGAAAACTGACCTTTAACCGAGGGTTCTCTTTCCTCGCTTGTTCGTATTCAAATCTCAGCTCCATGTTTTCCTGTTTACCAGAAAGAAAACAATCTCTTTTAAAATATTGCTTCTCAGACAAGTTCGGGAAGAAGTAAATAAGGGGCTGCAATCACGTCAATGTCAGGATCCCTGTGGTTCAGATACCACAGTCAACCCAGGATAGTAATTTGACACAAACCTCTTTTGCCTCGAGCAGTTGTTTCTGTAGAGACTGGTTCTTTTCGTGAACTTCTCTGAACAATTCGGCGTCCGATTGGTCGATAGTACGCTGTAGATATATCAATCAGAACAGATTTTAGTGTTTGAAAAATCCGCAGCACATGATACGGTTACGGTACGGAATGACTACAACACAGGCCGCGAGCTCATCCAATCAGAATCCTTGGGTATAGAACCATCACGGTAGAGAAAAAGCACCTTCATACCGTTAGCTTTTCAAAGTCATGTGAAATATACTTTTTCAATAAAGCATTTTGATTCTAAGTTGATAAAATCTCTATACACTTCCTAGTTCTCGAAAATGATGCATGAAGGCGAGGCTTCGTGCGAAATCACGCTTGATGGCTCCAAACGACTAAAATTTCTTTGACTTTTTCTGTTGCTTAAAAGCTTAATTTTACGAGTGAACTGCGAACAAGCCATAGAGAAAAGAGTGACAACAGAACAAGTCAGTTGTTTCACGCCACAAAGTGTGATTTGGCACGAAGCCTCGCCTTCAATTCGGCGTCTAATTGGTCGATAGTACGCTGTAGATATATCAATCAGAGCAGATTTAGGGAATCATTTTCGAGAATTTGGAAATGGCCTATTACAGTAAAACCTGTGTTCAATGGTTTAAAACAATACAGCTCATGTTAACCCTCACCTGGTCATTCATTCGTCGCGTTAGTTCATCTTCCAATGCTTCAACCGCTTCTTTTAGTTGATTGTTACGAAGCTGCAAAGCTTCCATCTGTTTGTCGCGACCCAGTACAATCTGGCGGTTTAAATCTTGATTCTAGACAAAATGAGAGAATAAAGAGAGCAAGAGTGATTTTGAATGCCACATCAACTCGAAAACAGTGTTTCAGGAGTTTTTTCTCGTTGCGTCAGAGGAGATGATGAATATGACTTTCGCGTCGATCGAGCTTTTAAGTTGCGACGTATTTCCGGATCCATTCCCTCAGATAAGAAGCTAAAATAAAGCCAGAAATGTTATAATAAATAGAAATGGAAATAGTGCGGAGACAAGGAACTCAGAAAAAATCTGAGTTCCAGATGGGAATCGAACCCACGACCTTCCGTATACTAGTCGGACGCTCTAACCACTGAGCTACTGGGAACTCTATGGTGAGCAAGTTCGTTGACACACGGACTGTATCGCAGTCACTATAACGCCAAGGCATATGTGTCGAGGTACGCACTAAATTAACTGCAAATTGTTATGTTAGAAATGTTATACACAATTTATGTTCCACCAGCAACAATAAGAATTCCGTGCAACAATTCCTGCCACGAAGAAAAAGTCAGGAAAATCTTCACCAAAAAAGCTTCTCATTTTGGGCCCGAAAGTTGTGTTCATGCGAGTGATGTTACACTCAAAAGCTCTAGAGACTTGGGCATTCGCCAAGAAGCGAAGGACTATAAGAACAAAACTGTCTCCTGTTTTGTGATTAGCTAATACAACAATAAAATGCAATAGATAAACAATAGAAAAACGAGAAACAAGTTTATAGTTCTTGGCTGTAGTTCGTTTTTTGTTTCTTGGCAGATTCCAGAAAAAAATGTAGGAGAGTATAAAGAATATGGCTGACTCTTCTGTTAGGTTTCCATACCTCTTGTTCTAAAGTAAATATCTTGTGTTTAAGATCTTGGACGAGGTCATCAGCCAAAGGAGGGACTACTTGAGGACTCCCAGCTCGTGTGGCACTGAGGAAACAACATGTTGAAATGCTCAACGAAATTTGGACAAAATAAAGTAATTTTTAATTAAATTCACGAATTTTTAATAAAACATAAATAAACTAAAATTAGCGCGCTTTTTAATTACGGTGCGCACAATAGCTTATATTCACGATAGACGCCATGATGGTTTTCGCATTGTAATGCAGATTATTCACGTGGTTGCTGAGGG
>WUAP02158019.1:0-10168 GCA_015163945.2 Stichodactyla helianthus
GCCATTTATACCACGTGACGGCTAGGGGTCAATCGGTGGATTAGTATCCACGAGTTAGCCAAAGGGTTGGTTTGATTCATGTTTGGTCTTTCTTGTATAAAAAAGTGTATTGAGCCGAATATTTATTGAGAAAGACAGAGCAGAAAAACCGTTTTTGGCCTTTCGTTATAAGGACATTTCTCCGTTTTTAAGCTCAACATTTTGTAAGCACGCTCTTTTGGGGCCAAAAAACAAAATATCAAATGCGAGCCAAATTTACATGTAAATGCGGTTTAGAGATAAAACGCCTTGTACTTTGGGAGAGGTGATATTTTGGTCAGCAGAAACACTGTCATTTTCGTGAATATCTCCAAGTAGCTTTACTCTAGTTCGACAAGATTTTGTCTCAAGTATGTAGCAACGGTGAAACAAATGAAACGCTTATAGTTTTGGCGTATCACTCCCAGTTAAAAGAAAAAAATCGTGAAAGTAGCGGCCTTGTCGTTTTTCTGCTCTGCCATTGAGAAAACAGAAATCAATATACCCACCTAATATACTCGACGCATGCGCAGAACACTTGGCACCACGACCAAGAGAAACAAGATGTTGTAATTTTGAAACTTGATGCTGGAAGACGAATTAAATTCAATCAATAAATCTATTACAAAACCCACGAGTGGTGCAAAATATAATAAAGAATGCAACAGCGAGAGACATGTTCTACCTGTGATTGAAAGTTTTGACATTGGCTAAAGTGCGTGATGGCTGATGTTGCGTGACTGGTCACGCGATCGTACAGCACAGCCGCCTCACGCCATTTCTTGGCTTGGAAATAACTATGAGCGATGTAAAAACATCTGAAAAGTAAAAAGAAACCTTTCTCAAGTATTATTCTTTTTATGGATATTTTTGTTTTGCATCTCAACTTTTCGTAAACCCCTTCATGAAACCAATTTCTACACAGTATGTTTCCTCGATTCAAATTTGCTAGATGAATATGGAGTATTCTGCCTGCTGATTGGTCAATCAGAGAGTGTTTCATAGGACAACTTTCAGTGCTTACCTGAAGGCTTTGTATTCTAGAATTTGTGCAGCAATTTCTTTACTTATTTCCAGATCATCATCAACACCAGGGAGTTCAGACATGTCTGTTAAATTCTGCAAAATGATTTAACAAAAAATGACTACAGTGATCCAGACAACCCCTTATATCGCTATCATCACCACCATCACCACCACCACTACCAACTTCATCATCATCACTACCACTTTCATCATCACCATTGAAATGATTATTATTACTATTATTATCATTATCATTACCACTTCAACCATCAGAATTACAAATTTCACCATCATCACCTACACCTATCATCACCACCGCCACCACCATCTATCTCCTTCAAACCATCATTACCACTATCATTACCATCACCACTATCATCACCATTTCAGCCATCAGCACGACTAACTTTCCATTATCACCTACACCTATCATTACCATCACCAACAACTTCACCATCATCACTGCCATCATCATCTATCTCCTTCAGATCATCAATACCACCATCACCACCATCATCAACACCTATCATCATGATCACCACCATCACCATCATCACCATCATCACCATCATCAACACCACCACCATCATCAATACCATCGTCATGATCACCACCATCACCATCACCATCATCATGATCATCACCATCACCATCATCAACACCACCACCATCATCAATACCATCGTCATGATCACCACCATCACCATCATCATGATCATCACCATCACCATCATCAACATCATCAACATCATCAATACCATCATCATGATCACCACCATCACCATGATCATCACCATCAATGGGCAGGCAAAGAATACAAACATTCATTTACCAATACCTGTAAAATAATATCATATAATCTGACAAGATCTTCTGGTTTTGTAAGTTTCTTGCTTGCGTCAGGTTCAACAGCCTCACTCGACTCCTGCAGATTGACAGGCAACTGTCTCTTCATGGCCTCAATCATCAGAAGATTTCTATCTATTGTCTTACTAAGCTTCACATGACTGATATAGGACTGTAGAGACTGAAGTTGAGCCACTTGAGTTTCAGTTTTCTGGGATCTTGTTTTGCCTGAGGACTTTACATATAGCAGAAAGTTAACCACAGGAATAGGGCATCTTGCATTTGTTAGCCATGTAAAAGAATCTCTTTTGTTACCATGTCAACACTTACTGTGTCTCCTTTCAGCTCATCTTTAATAGCCTGCAAGGCATCTTTGCATTCCATCAACAAATCCTCATACATTGACATCTTCCCATCAATGTCCTCTGCACGATCAAGCTCTCGTGCAATCTGCTGGGCATGTAAGATGAACACTCGGACCTTCTCATTCTTGACAGGAAGGGAGCGACCATGCCATGTCACTTCTGTCATGGACTCTGCTTCCTTCTCGCGGGTTTGAGCTAAAACTTCCTGAAAAACAAGAAATAGAAATTTGAGACAAAAAAATAGAAAATTAAATTAAATCCAGCATCTTGGGAATAGACCAAATGGACTGTTTTCTCATTTCAGACTAAATGTCATTCCCTTGAGCATTATTTCCACTATTAAGCTTGAGAAGATTACATTGATATGAATGAGCTTCAAATAAAGAATTGCAATCTCAAGGAAATCACAAAATGGATGAGACCAAAGTAATTTTCATGGAAAAAGGACAAAACTAAATTGTATGACTCACATCAATCTTAGCAGCCAAGACAGGGTCCTGCGTTCCTCCTGTTGCACTCAGCCTCATTTGCATGAGGTCATTGATATCTGTTCCTCCCTCTCCAAGATTATACGCACAGTAGCGAATGTTAGGTGTGATCTCCTCCGCTCTTTGAAGGTACATGTTTCTGTGCTCTTCTGAAAAAGCACCAGCAAGTTTTTCATAGATAGTCCTAGCAAAAGAAAAACACACACAAATGACAGCAAAAAACTAAAAGGAGAGGCAGACAGACATGGCAATCTTATTGTTGGTACTCAAAATTTGCCTTGCTTATGGTTTTTACCTGGCTCTTCCAAAAAGTTCTAGAGCTTCTTTCCAGTTTTGTAATTCAAAGCTTACTCCACCCTTCATGTATGATGAATATGCCTGTTGATGTGGAAAAAATTATGAATTAAAATCAACAAGAATTCTTTTTAAATGACTTGTGGAAGTCAATAAAAAGTGTGAGTGAATGAAACAATTTTCCCACTTTTGATTTACTAGTGAATGGAAAAACATTTTATATAACATTCTGTGTTAAAAGTTCCCTCTTACTTGTGCTTCTAGTTTGGTTCTGGCATCACAGAGTTGTCCTTCACAGAGTTTCTCTAGGCTTTCCGCATGTGCTGCAGCTTTGCGTAGTCTTCTTATCAGATGGAATCTTTTCCTAGGTTCTGTGTTGGCAAGAAGCTTTAACTCCATGGCATGACTCCAAGATCTTTCAGCATCAATCAGAGGAATATGTAAAAACCTTAAGAGAAAAAGACAATGTAAACCTTTGTCTGTTGTACAGGAGGTTGCAGGTTTGGCCCCTAGCTGGACCAAAATTCAGGGTTTTAAAATAACCAAAGAGAAACTGCTGCCATTGTAATTCTTATATCTGCACATGGTTAAACTTTGTTGTGGCTTGGATGATCACATTAATGGAGGTCCCTTTCATCTAGAAACATTTAAAGAGGGCCACAAGTTCACGAGTCTATCAGACTGTCATGTATTTCCCTCTACAAAAAGGCTTTATCATTTCTATCTGAGCTGAACTTGGCTCATAAAAGGAATTAAAGCATTGATTGCACAATCAGAATTTTGTGACATGGACTATCACATTCAAGTCCATAATAAGATGACCAAATGGGGGCTGGTGCAGATTGTTTCTTTTTTTCCTGCCCCTATCTCATCATGTGCTTTGTAGTTTCTTTCAGATACATCTTCACTGTATATATATATATTTCTGCATAAAAATTGGTAACCTATCCCCTACTAGCACCCCTGCCCTTCTAAATAACAACCAGTCCCTAAATAATACTTACTTCACATCTTTTACAAGATCTTGAGTAACTTTCTTTGGCTTGAAGTTACTTCTTGACCCATGTTGAAAATGAAGGGTCTTGTAAAGGCGCCTTAGTCTTCTGGTACAGTACTGTCTGTGTAATAACATTTGAAAAATGATACCAATTTCAGATCCTTTAATTGCCAGTATAAGGCTTAAAAGATGGGTCACTTGTGTCCAAAAATGCCAATAATGTCTTCCTACCTGTAACGCTGGTAATCACCATGTCTCAAACCATGTTGTCCTTGCGTCTCTTTGATCAGTGGCAAAACTAGATTCCAGTTAAAGATTATATTTTGAACAGTCATAATAAACAATAGCCATTACAAACCAACAAACCCTACACATGATGGTGGGTACTAGTATTGAACTCACAACCACGGCAGTGAGAGTGAGTACATTACCAGTGCACTGTTGCTTGCTTGCCTTCATCCAGGTATTCAGATTGGACAAGTATGAATCTTGTGTGATTTAATCAGCTTAAAAAATCATGTCATTTTAGTTCTAAACCATAATTCATATCTATGCACTAGTCAATATTGAATCCCCTGACCCCAGGATAGTTTGGGAGATTAATGCAGCGAGGCTGGAGATCGAATATGTATTTAACAGCTTGAATGCATGGACACGGTCAAGGCGCAGCAAGAAACTTCAAAATTCTAGAAAACATCACGGTCACAGCAAGGCACGCTTATGGCACTAACTATGCCATGACTTTTTTACAGTCATATGAAATCTGCTCTAAACACATTTTTCAACTATACTAAATTCTTCACTATTTTCTATACATACCTTGACAGTTTTAACAATTTTAACAGCAACAAGTTCTACAATTTTAACACCAAATTTTTCAGAGGAAAGTGCTAAATTTAATGTTATATGAACGTTAAATTCTCCGCCCTGTCGCGGGGGGTCGCGGTGGGTTTTAATCGAGTAGTGCACTGCATATTTACAATAAGCTTAAAAAAAAACAAACATACAGGGTATCATCATTAGTTTTTGTAATTTCAATCCTTTTTTTCCTTTATAGGCCTCCAATGATAAAGAATAAATAAAAATACTTAAATGGATCGTAAAAACTAAAACCAATTATGGTGTTTTTATTTTCTTTTCTAACAGCGAGACAAAACTGACGTGTCCTTACCAGCATGTGCTTAACGTTATTAAAAGAAAACAGGGTCTTCCTGAAAAAATGTAACGATTGATACCAAATAGTTTATACAAAAATGACGGAAAATATGAGCAAGCAGTGAAAGATTAACCACAAGTTAGCTTTTTTTCAATAAATATTAGAAGGATTCGATCCTCGTGTTCAGAAGCTTAAGAAAAGATCGACCAGAAAAATCGAAAATATAAGGCTAATTGACGTTAAAGACCCTGGACAGAACAGACATTTCAAAGGATACTCTCCAGTGTTATTGGTTCTGTTTGTTCTGTTGTATCTGTGGCCGTTTTATCGACATCCATTTTCGATTCATTTTCTTCTTTGCCAAGCGCCATCTTGGATTCTTGTCGCACGCCGCGCGCAATGACGCATGCGTAGGTATATATACACAGGTAACCCATCATAGAGTAATTTGTTGTTTCATTTTCCATTCAGTTTATTCCTTCCCATTCTTTATCAAAAGGTTGTGAAATAATAATAGTGCGTGAAAGAGTGAGAAAAGGTATTGAATCTATATTTAGTGATAAACATTCTCTATCATACACAGATATTAGGAAAAAAGGTTCAACTTTTCTTACATGTGTGTACTATTCATTTCCTTATGTTTTTTCTCTTTGAGAGTATTCTGTTTTGTATACTCGGGCTATTCTACTGAATTTTTCCATGTTTTTACATATCATGTGACCTGTTATGTGAGTCACGTGCTTATGGTCACGTGGACAACAGCAACAACATCTCTCCAATGTCTTCTTTCTCATCATGTGGACGCTAAACCACAAGAAAATTCATATCAAGGTAAAGATACGATAAGATTTGCATCAATCAAAAACCCGCGTGCTGATTAAAATTTGCATATTCGGTTAAAACACTTGATTCTCCAGCAAAGCGAGTCTACGTACCGTTTGTAACTTTTTTTGACCGTCATTCTTTTCTCCCCTCCATCTTGAATAGAAATAGATCCTTGACAGAGTAACTATTCCAAGGTCTAAGCTGATACACACTTGCTTCCACACCATCCAGGACTAAAAACTGGCCGGTATGACCACAGGAAGCCCAAGCAATGTACTTGTACCTTATTCCGTATTACAGGAAATTAGTGTTAATTTAATGTTAATTTTCATATCATTAATAAAGTGAAACGTTAATTTTCACGTTATGAATTTCTAGCAATTTTATCTGTAATCTACTTTTGAAAAATTGTTTTATTTAAAACTGAACATTACAGCTAGTCACAAAAATATTCAATATAGCTCGAAGCGGACAAATTCCCTCTCTAAACCCATATGACTTGGAGCCATAATTATCAGAATTGACTAACAGTATGAAAATTAGAAATAAGCACAATTCTCAAATTATTGTTAGAAAAATTTGTGTCTAAAAGTTCGCTTGAAAAGTGTTTTAAGAAACAAATTTTGTTTGTGCTGTGTTCACAGATTGTTATCTTTGTGTCCATCTCGTTAACTTCATTTAAATGGAAATTTTGGCTTGTCATTCGCGTTAATTTTCTTAATTTGGAAGCATTTTTGTCCGTCGCGTTAATTTATTCGCGGTAATTTCCAATGCTTACTAATTTCGTGGAGCGTTAATTTCCTATAATAAGGTATTAATGTATGCAGAATTGTGTATTGTAAGATAACTGAAGTAATTTTTGTAGTTAACATACCAATTTTTGCGTGTGTGTTTTCTACTTTTCTGGCTGTCTCTGTACGCGATTTGGAGCCAATCCGACGAGATTTAGCCTTTTTACGACGGGCCTCAGTACCAATATGAATAGTGACTGAAAGGAGACATCGGTAGCCGATGCAGGACTCGATGTTCTGCCTCACTTGCCATCAAAACCAACGGATTCCAAGTTCTTAAGCCTTGTTCACACTAGCGTCGTAAGCATCGTAATCGTAATCGTAGTCGTAAGAAAACAAACCTTTCTGATCTTAGCTTACGATTATGAAGCTCTTACGATGCACATAATGATGGCGCTTAAGACTACGATTTTTGATTCACACTGGGTTTTAACGATGATTACGATTGCGACTACGATTACGATTACGACGCTAGTGTGAACAAGGCTTAACACTTCAGGGAGACGAATCGATAAACTGTGTTTTCGGGGGATGCTTTTTTAATGAGTCTCATACTTTTATCGAGTAGTTATTCAGCTTCGAATAAGTAACTTATGCAGTATGCAGGCAATAACGAAACTACAATAACTTATTTAAAAAGGTCATGAAAAGTCAGTGTTCTAAAAAATTTGGTCGTAACGGATAAGTGAAATTCTAAAATAAATAATACTTACCAAGCTTTTAAAGAAGTATAATTTCCGTGTTGTTAGATTTCTTCCCAAAAGCACTTTCACTTTCAAGCTTTCATAAATAATTTAAATATATAATGCCTGTGATTATAACCAATAAGAGGCCAGGAAGTAACCCCGTGTACATTCCACGAGAATGCCCCGTGGAGCGAAGACTTTATACATCCGTCCAGATCTTCATCGATGCGGTGTTTTCTGTCCATATTTTAGAATTTCAATGGTAGGTATACGAGTTATGAAAAAAATTACTATAACAAGGATTCTGAATTACATTTAGCTCGCTACTTCTAAGATTATATCTCAGTAAATTATTTGTAACCGCGCCTGCATGACAAAACTCCAAACTTGTTAGCATGGACTGCAAATACAGGTGGTAATTCTGATTGTTTTGAAACTTATAAATAACAATGTTTTGACTAAAATTTTCATAAAATAATTCAACAAACTACACAGTTTATATTCAAATTATACATCAGCACAAAACTCGGAAAATTACAAAGCCACTACCGGTAAAACATGTTATAATACTGAATACTGGATATGACTTAAATTACTTCATTTTAACAATAAAAAAATGCCTGTTTCGCAGTTATTTTACTACTCCGGGCGAAATCGGCATGCAATGTTTGTTTCGGTTTGTTATTCGTAGGGGAGGTAGTACGTAAGAGATTTATAATATCGATTTGAAAGCAGTAAAACCGAATTCTATAGAACGAATTTTTGCCTACAAAATATAAGAATAGTCTGAAATGTCAGTAGGGTCTAAATTTCTTTGAAAAAACCTCCGTTAAAATCAAGAAATTTGGTCGAATCAGAACCCCTACCCCGGTCAGGGCAACAATGGCACTCTAATTTTCTCCCCTCGGGGTGATGCTAACAAGTTGTGCGAGTTCACGTCACGCTGATTGGTTAGTTCTCTGAACGATTTATTTCAGGTAACTTATTTAAGTCTAGTATTACGCCACTGACGACTCTTAAAACTCCAGTGCGGGCTTAGCCTCGAATCCAGGAGTTGCTTGTTTTGTTATGCTAATTTCTGCTTTTGTTTTCCGATCTCAGAAGTGAGGCTGAGCCCGCATACACTGGAGTTTTAAGAGTCGTCAATAAGATGGGCCATTTTCCTTTTAAAAATGACTTTGAAAAGCACTTAAAAATTTATTAAAGATTGCACGGGGGATTGCTCATTCGTCTACGTTCTAAGGTATGCATATCGATCATCCTAAGTATTACTCGAAACTAATGCTGATTCCCAAGTTCATTACTGTTCGCAACCGATAATATTTGGCATTTTCTAGTTTGTTATTGGGCGTTCTACCTATACCAATGAGTAAAGAATTGCAGTACTCAAAAATGCGGCAATACAAAGCGCTTATATAAAACTAATAAAGTAATATCTGGGACTACTAACGTTTAAGGCGTCGAAGTATATACATTCCTTAATACATGGACTAGAAATAATGGAAAGTTATAGTGCTTAGAAAGGAGTTCCGGGCGAAAAACCCTTGGAAATAAATTCGGACTAGACGCATAACTGCGTGAACTCGGGCTTGCTGTAGATAACTTTTGAGCTTTCTGCGTTAAATATTGTACTTGACTGATATCATGCAGTCTCTCCTTTGATGGCATCGAAAATAGAAGAGTCCTATTGTATAAAGTTTTGACTAAACATGTATTGAATTTTCACAAATAATCGAGGAAGGTATCTCGGAAAAGAATTGTGATGAAATTGTTCGAGTGTTTTGGAAAATATGCTACAGAAGTAACATGATTGTTAGATGCATTGTTTCGTATGATTTTCCAGAAAAAAAACCTATGAAATATTAGAATTCAGTTTGGAAGAATGCCCAAAGAATTAGAGTGAATTATGCGAGGTTACCGGCAATCAACGTTTAATCCCTTGAAATGGCAGACGATTCAGCTTTCCAAATTTTAAGCAATCTTGCATTATGAAAAATAATATGCATGCAAAGAATGCAACGCGAGTAGTCCGGGTGGACTTGTACACAATAAGGCTGCGTTCGTAATGTATGGCAGAATTGTGCATCCCTCCAAGAATAGGCCTAAAATTTTTCACATCCCCCTAAACTAAGAAAGTCAGTCTCAGCTTTGAAAATCTCCCAAAACTCGTAGATAAAAATTTTTCCGATATGGTAACAACGATGATACCACCGATGTAGTAAAGTGGTAATGTGCTAAATAACGACAATACCACGATGTACACGTGGTAAATAACGATGATACCACGATAAACTTTTATATCGTGGTAACGTAGTAAAGTAGTAACCTGCCGGGCCACCGTTTGTGTTTCTCCAGTGATATGTGTTTCTCTCCAGTGATATGTGTTTCTCTCCAGTGATGTGTTTCTCTAGTGATATTGTTTCTCCAGTGATATGTGTTTCTCCAGTGATATTGTTTCTCCAGTGATATGTGTTTCTCTAGTGATATGTGTTTCTCCAGTGATATGTGTTTCTCCAGTGATATGTGTTTCTCTCCAGTGATATGTGTTTCTCTCCAGTGATATGTGTTTCTCTCCAGTGATGTGTTTCTCTAGTGATATTGTTTCTCCAGTGATATGTGTTTCTCCAGTGATATGTGTTTCTCCAGTGATATGTGTTTCTCCAGTGATATGTGTTT
>WUAP02158030.1:0-10168 GCA_015163945.2 Stichodactyla helianthus
TTTGCTCTCTATATGTAGCTAGTATACTGTTTCAGTAAAGATACAGTGATTTGCTCTCTATATGTAGCTAGTATACTTGTTTCAGTAAAGATACAGTGATTTGCTCTCTATATGTAGCTAGTATACTGTTTTGGATGGAATGTATTAAAAATCAAATAAATTATTATTATTATTTATTTACTTTAGACAATATTACGTAGGACCCAAAATGCATTTCGGCCTTGGAATGCAGTATTCAGTATTCAACGTTTTTTGAAATAGCTGTATATTTTGGTTTCGAGATACGACTTCCCCTTGATATATAAATTACAAACGAGTCCTCAAGATTTTTTTGGGGGAGGAGGAACTCATCACACACACTAAAATGACAAGGCTTCAAAGATTTGTTTGCATTCTATTTAGCATGTTTCTTTTCTGGAGACTCCTAGGTGCCTTTCTTTACGTCATCAGAGCCTTAGTCTGTTGTGTCGAAGAGCGAAGAATCAGTTTTCTTTGCCACAACTTTACTACTTATTCTCATTCACTGGAAATCGAATTTGCCTGGGTCTCTTCGCACATCATCACACAAATCATCAGTGGGGCAGTGCTCTTCAAGGCATCGACCTTCATTGGATTTAAAGCTCTTGGAAAAAAACTTATCCATTTGCCTAATTTTCTGTCGCTGGTTTTACTCTTGGTGTTGTCCTTAGTTGGATACTTCGCTATTCTTGCTGTTCATAAACAAACAGCTCTGGAGAAAACACTGAACGTTGCTTTCATAATAAAGGCCATTTTTACTGTCCTTTTGATGGGAGTTTTGAATTTTACACAAATTAACAGAATGTCAGGACAGTACTATTTCTTCCATGTCCTTTGCAAGACGACACTTTGCTTGTTCGTTTTGGATAACATGTTTTTTTGTCTCGTCGGTACTGTCCAGCTTGCTTTCAATGTCAATGGCTTGAATCGTGTCCATCATTTGTTCAGCAGTGAGTTCCACGTTCTATTTTCGGTTCTTCGTCGCTTCACGCTCGTTGTGTTTTACTATAGGATCACCAACTTCTTCTGGCAGAAGATTTTCATGGATCGCAATAATCTTCTCAGCTTTAACCAGGAATTTGCAGAACAGGAGTTATTACCCATAAACAGAAGAAGAAGTTACCAAGCACTGGCCTGACCTTTGAACTCTGGACTTTGAAACTTAGTTTTTTAATAGCCGCCATGTTTGGATGAACTTTTGCAAGCCGATAGCAATATTGAAAGAACGATTGAACGTATCAATCTTCACATTCGGTCCCCTGCCTGAGATCCGAAACGCCCAAGAGTCGGTAAAAATTAGAAAAAAAAACGAAAGATGTGCTATTTTTTATTTATATTTCATTGATATATATATATGTACATTTGACATGTTCAGTTCACATATTTTATTACAAGAGTCGCCATAAAGTTCAAGTTCCTACTCGCTGATTGGCTAATACTTAACAAGATGCAGCCAGTTTGATGGATACCTTTCCAAAATCCCCCCTGCAGATCCTAACCTCTATTTTCTCAATTTTCCTGGCTTACAAAAAGTTTTCTCTTTATCTAGCCTTAAAATATACTGACTTGTTATTAAACTTATTTTCGTTAACATAAGTTTGGAGAATAAATGGTATACTAACTTCTATAAATGCAAACTTTGTCTTTTTTATAATCTGTATTTTCATCTTTCACGTTTCAAGTAATCATCCAGGATTTGGCACTGGAGGGTGGGTAAGGGGGGTGCGTCATTCCTCTCCACATGAGTTACTCTGTTACCCCCCTGGACACACCCTGTGATCATGCAGCTATCTCTTTTCTATCACCAATCGAGCAAATAAACTTAATTTGTTACAGTAAATATCGTTTTCTTTTAGAATGAAAGATAATTGATCCGTACTTCCTGCCGACACCTAGACTTTCATATTTCATATCTAATCATTGATATTAGTTTTCTATTTCCCAAGGACCGTTTCTCACTACTGTATTATGTAAAATGCCGACCAGAGATGGATTGGGTCATTCAAAAGGCAGGATCTAGTTTTATTTTTGAATGGCAAATTAATATGAATGCAAACGTTCCCCACCTAGATATATCAATAAAATTCATCAGTCAGTCTGCATCTAATAGCTATCAATTCAGGAATAGTCGGTCATCACTTTCTTTTTTCAAATAGCCATGCGTCGTCTGCTTGTTTTTCTTGTGCTAAATGCTCTTGTTTCAATAATCCATAAGCTGAAACAAGGAAAAAGCCATTAGCACTGTTATGGAGGATTTTATCCTCCTCCTTCATGAGCTTCAACAGACGAATTATGTTTTTGACCAGTACAGTGAAAGCTCAGATATCAGCAGCATCACTTCACACGACATCACACCAAGAAAGACTGAGGCTATATTTATGATTAAAAGCTACTCCAGGTGAAGTGGTGAGTAGATTATGGAAGAAGATAGCGGGAGCTGGGAAGAAGAATCCAATTCACTTCCCGAAAATGAGAACATGAGGTAGAATATGTTTATGGAACAATTTCATATATTAATGGGAATCATGAGGGACGAAAACTATAAGGAATCAATGGAAAGATTCATAGTTCGGCCGAAAGCGCAATAGAGGCTTAGCACAATCACGAGGGACGCAGCCATGGCAGTAACAATAAAATCGTTTAATATGAGTAAAATTCAATCCCTAAATGGAAAGAGATTCTTCTTTAGTCCTGCCATCCAACATGGCTGCCGTCTATTGCGAAAGAGATTGTAAAAGAAAGAGACAATTCAAATTTGCCGTGAAAGTTTTATGAAAACGCTATTCTTACCAGAATAAACAGAGTTAGCCCATCGTCCTCCACAGTCTTTCCAAAACTCGCCTTTAGTAGTCCTCCCAAGAAACCTGGTATACAGATGGTACCCCCTGCACTTCATGTTACAGTACTTGTCGTCAAGGCGACCGTATTTATTGTAACTGTTGCCACAGAAACAAAGGTAGCCGTTCTGGAGTCCAGCATAACGGAAATGAAGTTTTGCACAGCTATTGATGCAGTTGAACTTTGGTCCGAAGAAGTATTTGACGGGAAACGTCAGAGCACGGTCCATTTGGTTGTTGTAACCCGGGGCATATGGGATTTTATCGTCCCTATAGCAACCGAGGTATTCTAGGAATGAAGTATATTACGCAAAAATTATGAACGGAATCAAAGCCAGATTGTGTAATGGATAACAGCAATAAGAGTGCCTTTTTCCACCTTGCAAAATGGCCGCCACAGAATACCTTCTGGTACTGAACTCAGTTGTTCAAAGACTGATAAATGCTAATCTAGGTTTTATTACCATGACAGCCAGTGTCTTCATATAAGATTTAAGCCAGGATTAAAACTAATCAGGTTTAGTGAACAACTAGCTAGTCCCTAAGATCCATTTCAGCTCTCATTGATGTGTATCTTAAGCAGCTCTGTGACCTTTTATCGCTTTGCTGCTTTTACATATTTTTAGAAGCAAGTGTGGCGTAGTTGGTTAGTGCGCTGCCTGCTAAGCCAGAGGTCCATGGTTCGATCCTCAGTGACCTCACACACTTGTTTCGACTTCTCTCTAATCCATGTAGCTTTAGCTTTAAATACCCGTAAGTGGCTCTATACAGTTTTCTTAAGTTCCAACCGGTATTCAGAGCGCTCAAAAACCAGCTTTCCCTCTTTCCAGTCAAACGATTTTCACACATATGTTTGGACCTTGCTGTTGAGTGAATTTCAACAAATTAAATCTGACAAATCAAGTCGAAGCTGACAAATCAACAATAAACTTAGCAGCACCATGATGTTAAAACGGCTAGATTCAATTTGTTGAAATTCACTCAACAGCAAGGCCTTGACTCAAAATACAAAATCCCGAGGTTGAAAAAAAATCTGTCGAGGATTTTCCGAGACCGGCTCCAAAAACTGTTTATCGGGATTTCCCCATAGCATATTAATGACGACTGCCATGATACACCCACCATTTTAAACTTCAATCATTTGGTGAACATGTGTGAAAATCGTTTGACTTGAAAGAGGGAAAGCTGTTTTTTAGCGCTCTGAATACTTTGCCGGTTCGAGTTTAAGAAAACTGTATACAGTATAGAGCCACCTTAAAACGGAGCACTGATAGAGACAGGAAGGGGGGGGGGGGGGAAAGCGCGCTCCGTCGACTTCCGTTGATACCAGCCTCGTAGCTGAAGGAACTACCGACGTTAAATAAAGATACTTTGCCTTTTCTTACACCGCTTCCATTAAACTGAATATCCTCAATAACCTTATGCCAACTGATTCACCGCGTTCAAAGTACCTTTCTCAGCTTAACTTAATGCTACTACATGAAGGGAATGCGTCAACCGATGTTATGATCGCCAGTTTATCAGGTAATGCCATCACCCTTTAAAGGCTATGGTCTCTAACCCATGCCACTTGTTAATGCCTGGTCTAGACCCTTTTCAGTGTTGGTTAATGCCCCACTTTTGAGGGTATTCTTTTGCCTTTAAGCCTGCGTTTGTAGGTTCAATATATTCTCTCTTTACCTTCTTCTACGTTGATTTCATCTTTGGCGCCATCAACACTTGTCAGGGCTGTAGACAGATATAACAACAGTTTGATTAGCCGACTATCGATTGACAATAAATAAGCGATTAAAAGCCTGTCAATTTCAAGTAAGTAAAACTCTAGGCAACACCTCTGTTGAACATATGCATGTTCTAAGGACTGTAAGTGATCAAGAATGCTGGGAAGTAAGGCTGAAAAGTCGAAGAAGTGATGTTCACGGAAAATCATAACATTGAATGAAGTGCAAGACAGTGTACCAGTCATGAATCAAAACACCAGACGGATCCACCCCCAGCCGTCATAAGCTCTATTAACGGACCTTGGTTACTTTAACGCATCAGTGACCAGGTAAACCAAGAAAAGCTAAAAATTCACAAAAACGACAAAATCGGTTTTATGATGGAGCCTTTTTGGGTTACTGGAAATATTGTTTTACTTACCGGCAATTACAACTAGGGTCAGAGCTGAAAAAAATATATATTCACTTATAAAAAACTACTTTAAATAACAATTTACAGCAATGTAAAAGTAAATTAAGCCACAATAAAAATATGTACTTACCCAGAAGTGTTTGGAACTCCATATTTAGCCTTTTGAAAAGGCAATTTTCCTATGGAATTTACAGTTTGGTATTATGTGGCACGTAACGTCAAACGGTGTTCGATTGGGCGTGTAGTACGCTGTATAAACACCAGCAGTGTCTTCAAAATTGATAGGCCGACGAATCAATAACAATTTCCTATGTGCATTATGTATTATGATCTAAGAAATATATAATTTTTTACGGATTTTTAAAACAAAATGAAAAGTTTGGATTTTCGGGGGGAATGATTGATTGATTTCCAGAGGGCGAAGAACTGAGGTATGAAAGAAAATCCCCAAGTATTATTTAGTTAAGTGTTTAAACACTTTAAAGTGGATTGTAGTTGCTTTATGGTTCAGTGAATATTAAAAAGAGAAGCCATTAAAGACAACAATTGACTGGTGCCATGTATACAGGAGCATTGAACCGTGAATTTGGCTAAATACCCGTTTATACTAGCAATTTTTGTCGCGCGACTTAAGCCGCGATTTTATACGCACAAGTCCCCACCAATTCGAAAATATGCTCGAAATTTAGAGCAAACAAACGCGATTTGAGTTGCGACAAATTCACCATTGAAATCGCCGCTCAAGTCGCGTGACAAAATTCTAATGTAAACGCGCCCTAATGGTCTCTGTCTCTACGATCAAGTGAAATCCATGTGGTAAATATCCACGTCGAAAATAGTTATAAATTTGTTGATTTATGATTTATAACTCATGGCAGAATTCTGCCCTCGTGTGGTGTAGTGTGTCGGCCATATTAGATGCTACTTATTCTATGAAGATTTCTTGTTATTTTGACATGTCATTCATGTCAAAATAAAAGAGGAGGAGGAGGAGGTTGACTGGGGCAAGTAAACCATTCCTTCTGCCCAGAAAACCTTAGACACTTGTACAACAGTTGGTTAATCTCTGAGGTAAACCTATCACTTGCCAACTCGAAATGCATCCGCCCCCACTGGACTCTACACCTGGGATACTAGGATTATAATCAGAGGAGAAAAGAAGATTGAATCAATATAAACTTTGAGAAACATTTCATAAGAAAAATAAACGCAAAAATTGCTGGACGTTTCGATGACATTCTGTCATCATTTTCAACAACATTTATTTGACAGATGGCGTGAATTAAATAAGTAACAAAAGTAAATTATGTGCATAAATTAGACAAATAACTTGGACTTTACCGAGTCTGATTGGACGTTCAAGGTTGGTTTCAATTCCCTGATGAGTAGCATTCATCGAAACGTCCAGCAATTTTTGCGTTTATTTTTCTTATGAAAAGAAGATTGACAAAGCAACAGAAACTATAACCCATGACTTTACTCAGGGAGGTCCCCGCTTTATTTCATTTTTTTGAGGATTATTTTGGGGTCATTCACTATGACCTGCATGTCCTTCCTAAGAGATTTCAAGCTGAAAAGTACTCCGTCTCGCTAGTATACCACCTAAATTTTTAAAGAAAACTACCACCTATTTCACCAATGTCATAGTCAGACTAATTCTAGTTGTGCAAGTTACCATATCCTTAATCCATGTCCTGTTATCCGAAAGTGTTTAGATCTTCACAAGTTGAGTTTTCTACGGTTGCACGCTGTCTCAGTTTCAATTTTATGACAGAATATCTCGTTTTATGAATGTGCATTGCCAAGTCATCATTATTACTTCCTCGAACTCCAGTTTGTGATTGCCGGGAAAACATTCTCATGCAGTGACAAGGGACCGGACGCCAAGCTTTCGTAAAAGTAAAAGATGTAAAACTACAAATCTCAGAACCGGGAAACGGGTAGGTGAAACAAGGTAGGTAGGCCAGCATTAATTTTTACCATAATTTTGTTTACAATGTATACAGAGTGAATCTATGATCAGCCCCGCCCCATTATTAAGTTCATCTCCGCCAATCAAAAAACGAAAAGATTGATTACACTATTTGCCAAGCTAGACAGAAAACGAAACATGAATACATGCCGGATGTAGCTTTCATAATATTGTTTATCTTTAACGAAAAGATCCCATGCCAGAAGAAAGTGCAGTTAATTTGTATTGAAAACCATGTCTCTCGACAAGAAGACGACAGCTTGCTTTGTTTACGCTCTTTTTATTGTCCTTCAGTTTCTTGGAATGATTCTTTACTGCATTCGAGCCGTAGCATGCTGTGTCCAAGAAAGAGTTCTAAGCTACCAATGCACAAACTTCACTGTCTTTCCCTACTCTCTTGAGATCGAGTTTGCCTGGCTCCTCGCACATCTCATGAACCTTGGGATATCATTACTTGTCGTTTTACAAGCCCGGGAATTCATTGGCTACTACAAGGTCTACCGAAAACTTATCCATATTCCCAACTTTTGGTCTTTCTATTTTCTCCTTGGAGTAGCCATTATTGATTTTATTTTGATTCTTGCATTCCATAAAGTAGAAAATCGACTACAAGAAACCGTTGTTGCTACATTTCTCACCGAAAACATCATCACTGTAGTAGTAGTTGGAGTCTTCAACTTCACACGTCTCAAAAAGCTCGCAAAAAGGCTAGGACCTTTTCCTGAGCTCTTGATAAAGTTGACTTTGGTATTATTCAGTGTGACCAATTGCGCCATGTTTCTCATTGGAACCATCCAGCTGTCATTTAACGTCACAGGCTTGGGCCATCGCCTGGTTCTTGATCTCTCGGACGATGTTAAAACAATATTTGGAGTTCTACGAAACTTTGCCTACGTGATTTTCTATCTTCGTGCTGCATCTTTCTTCTGGAAGAAGCTTTTCTTGGATGACAGAAACATCTTAAGTTATTGTCAACTTCTCCAGACTTCAAGCCTTTTGGCTGTTATCTAAATACCGTTGGAATACACCTCAGTACTCGCTAGTGATACTCTTCGAATCAATCCGGGATGGCATGGATGGTGGACGCTGTTATTGAGTCGCCTCCCACCGCCGTGAGCTCAACGGGTCGGGTCGCTGGTTCGAACCCCGCGGATGCCACATGTAGAGTTTGTTAGATGTACTGTTCTCTCCCTTCCCACGAGGGTTTTCCTCCTTCGGTAAAAATCAGCATGTGTTGAGTGTTGTGTGCAGTAAATATTGAATGTAGTGGTAGTGTGTGTGGAGCGAACCGGAAAAGCCCCTCACGGGGAGTGATGGTTGTAAAATATGCGTTTATATGCGTTTCCTTCTGTAATCTTTGCTTTTCTTCCGCCCCCCCCCTCCCCCCCTCAACTAAACAATGTCCCAACACATGTTTACGGCTGGTACTTTTTGATATTCATTAATTTCTGTTTCACACTCATGTGGTGACAGAAGGCAGATGATTCTAGTAATTAAAATATATAGATAGGAATGTCATTTAAACATGTAAGAGTAGAAAAACAAAGTCTCTTTATAAAATCCTCCCCGTCAAACTGGTTTTTCCCCTACAAGACTTGTTCTTTCACTTTCCTATTTTTTAGAATATGGATTGCAATCAAAGGCAGCAGATTGGATTGGAATCTAAAAAGAAAAAACTCCACACCCATCTACAACATTCTAACCTTAAAGAATACGCAAGTTTTTTAGTTACCAAGTTATCATGAATCTCCTAGTCCAATTGTCGGCTTCGCCTCGGGAAACATCAAGCCTTTTAGCGTTTAAACAACAGATTGTTTTAATGTGACGTCATGATTAGATTTTTCACCTTAGCGATGAGCTTAACTTTGAAACCCTTCAGTTACGAAGAGGTTTGTTTACGATTAAGTACTACATTAAGAGTAGTCGGGCCATATGAGCACCACTCGGAACAACTCAAGAGCATTGAAATTACTTCCCGATCCATCCGTCGCAAGATGGCCTGAATGATTACCGCCATACACAAGGTCTTCAGATAAAATCGTTGGCGGACTCCAAAGGGAATAGCCCGTTCTTTACAAAATGAAATGCACGGAATTATGGGGTGAGTACAGCGACGAAGTGGATACAAATATCTACATCATCAATGCTGTACTCAATGTCGTGTTTTGTGTTCCTACTGTCACCATCAACTCGATTCTGCTTGCAGCCATTTGGAGGACACCGTCGCTTCATACACCATCTAACATTCTCATTTGTGCCTTGGCAAGCACCGACCTGTGTGTCGGACTTGCAGCTCAGCCGACGTTTGCAATCACAAATCTTAGCAAAGTCACCGAAAAACTATGGTCTTTAAAGTGTTTGATTCCGTATGTGAATGGAATACTAGGCAACTTATTTGCATGCATGTCATTTATGACTTTCACAGCAATAAGCGTAGACAAACTTCTCGTGATCCTTCTTCACCTGCGATACAACACTTTAGTCAGCAACGGCAAAATCGTGTTTGTTTTAGCTGTATTGTTTGTTGTATCTGGAGTTTTTGCAGCATCGAAATTTTTCAGCATGGAAGGATACATTGTTTCCCTTGTTGTCATCAATTGCTTGTGTTTTAGCAGTACTTTTATATCTTATGCGCACATCCATCATACAGTAATACGACACCAAAAACAAATCCACGACCAAACCTTGGCTGTTGCTACAGCAGGGAACGACAACAGAGTTTTACAGTTAGCTCGATTCAAAAAGCGAACTTTCAGTATGATGTATATCTATGCTGTCTTTTTGATTACTTATCTACCATTTCTCTGTACTGTGGTGTTGTTACAGATCTTCGAGGATGGAGCAGCGCTTATGCTGGGGGCGAAGAACGTTGCTATTACAATCATTTTCTTCAAATCGATTGTCAACCCTTTACTTGTATATTGGAAAATGAGAGATATAAGAAAGTCTATGAAACGAATGGCATGTTTGAAATGCAAAAAGCTAGAATGAAATGGCTGGCCGATTCATACACTGCTGAACACTACCAAGACACTTCTCTCTTACTCTCTTTTCTTTTCACTAGACGTCCTCACAATTTTCTCATTTTATTTTCATTTTCTATTTCACTGTTTCATTATTTTTGCTGGCTCAGGCCCGTTTCAGACGTCGAACTTTCCATGAGCCGAACCTAATTACATCAAAGAAGACCGCCTAATTATCCATTGTA
>WUAP02158041.1:0-10162 GCA_015163945.2 Stichodactyla helianthus
TTATAATTTATTCCTTTCTCACTAAATTACTAAAGTTCTTCTTCCCTATGACAACCTTTTTGCAAGTAGGTATATCTACATGTGCTGTATATGTAAGACGTGAGACCAAAAGATAAAAAAGCACTGGGCTTCATCAAAAATTAAACTCGACTACTATGGCTGTACCTGTACAGAATTGCATGAATTTAGATAGGGAAAAGAGCTCCTTACAAAGAAAAGAGCTGGATCTAGGATTTTGAGTGTGCGTGGGGGGAGGGGAGGGGGCACGGGTACCCTGTGTCCAACTCTTGGATTTACCTCAGCCCTAAGCCAAATTGATGAGATGGAAATGGAATATATGAAAAATGCAATCTTAGAAAGCTATATTACCTTCACATGTAATACCGCTGTACATGAATGGGCATTGACATTTAAACATCCCAACTCCATTCGTGATGCAAGTTCCTCCGTTAGCACAAGGACTTGAACGACACACGTCTATATCTATAAGAAAAATTACATATATATAATTTACTACTGCCTGTTTTATTGTAGATAGCATGCAGTAGTTATTCTAAATTGCAGGAAGCTGTGTTATGTAAATTAGTTAGTCACGTAAACAGGACTGAAAAAGGAAGTCTTATGTAGTTTTGCACGTGTCTTGGTAGTTCGCTTTAAAAATCTTAGGTTTACAAGTTAGTTAACACGACAGAAACTGAAACAACGTTGGGTCTTTAACTTGGGCTTGGTTTTAGAGTAGCAAAGGTAAATAGAATTTTTGCAAGATCATGTGACGGCAGCCACGTTGGATGGTAGAAACAATAAAACCGTTTTATATGAGAAAATATTTTATTATATAGATATCAATGAAATACCAGGATTTCTCCTGTTTCTAAAACTTCGTACACAGTGAAGATATCATTTTTATCCTTCACATGTGAAGATATCACCCTTGCCATGACTACCCTTGTATCAACCAATCACAAATGGCCTTAAAATTCTTCCCTGATCCTGGATATTTCATTGATATTTATAAAATAAGCAGAACATTACATGGCCGCTTGGAGATACGAATTTTATCTTCTCGTGTTGAATATCTCTCACGAGTGAGCGCAGCGAAACGAGACACAACGAGATATCATCAACACTCGAAGATAAAATTCGTATCTCCGCGCGACCATGTAATATCCTCTATCAATCCCATGGGGGAATGCGGTCTTGCAAAACCTCTATTGTCCCTGCTACTCATTAATTCTCGATTAGTTTTTTAACTTAAAAGTCTTTAGGAGAGGAGCTGGGTGGGTTATAGCCCCACCACTTTTATTCCCACAGGTAGTAAAATAGAATGAATAAACAATTAGGATATTGTGACCCTTGTACGGAAGAAACATTTTAGCCCCACCACTTTGCTCCGCGGGTCCTGTAGAGATTAATTGAAAAGTCTTTTCAACTGATTTTATTTCTAAAGACTATTTAGGAACCGTTCATTTTTTATCAGGGGGGGAGCTGGTGGTTTTGTGTGTGTGTGTGTGTGTGTGTGTGTGTATGTGTGTGTGGGGGGGGGTGGGGGGCAACTAAAAAATTTGGCTATGAAAGGGGGGCATAGAAAAAATATATGTTGGATGGGGGGTCTCGCAAAACATGGACAAAATGAGGGAACGCAAGTCAAAATTTTACGGAATAAAAGGGGGGGCTACACAAAATTGTTAGCAAAAATTCCAAAAACCACCAGCCCCCCCTCCCCCCTCCGATAAAAAATGAACGGTCCCTTAGTTATGGTTCACACGACACACGTGTGGAGACTGGCCGTTGATAAAAGATCATAGTTAACTGATTATGTTTCTAAAGACCGTTTGATAATATTTCCACTTTATTGTACTTGTCTGAGCAAGGGATTAATTATACCTACCTCCACACTCTTGTCCTGTGAATCCCACGGGACAACGACACACGTGAGAAGACTGGCCGTTAATACACGTACCACCATTCCTGCACGGGTTATGAGCCCCACAGTAATCAGCCTCTAGAGGATAAGACAGGTTTTAATCAGTTAATTCTTGACATATTTAAAAGGAATACATGCATCAAGAGTTCCACACTAATGCTCTTAGAGTATTCTAAAGGAGTGAAAAAGTGAGGCCATTGGCTGTAAAAAATGCTATATTTGATTTGCATGTACTTGAGACAGAATATCTTGTTACCAAGAGGTTCAAAATGAGAGAAAAAATTACACCCGAGTTCAATGGGTCAATTACAAAAGACAAATAGAAAAACAATGCTTCCTTTGACAGGAATCTCTTTCTTGCGCTCGTCCGTCATGGGGGCATAGCTGAGTTTCTGATCATGCAAAGACTCAATATAAGCTTAAATTCAAGAATCAGGTTTCCACTAACTCTAAGGGTGAGAGAGTGAAACAATACCTTATACGCTCAAACAATGCTCCAACTTCCAAATAAGGAATCTATACTTACCATATTTGGATTTCTGATAATTTTTCCACGCGAAAAAAGTGATTTTCTTCGAAAATTTCTTAAAAATTTACAGCTAATCGAGTGAATGAGTGCTAACTAAGGCAGCCATCTTGGTTTGTGGTCGAAAAAGGACTGAAAATGAGTAACAGGCCACGCCGGTTTATTTACCACAGGAAGCCCGTGATGACGGACAGCGATTGGAATAAGCTAAGAATACATGAGTTTTTAAAATTTAACCCTGTGTATTAGTCTGAGTTTACCTTGGCAGTTACTTCCTTTGAATCCAGTACTACATATACACTGGTAGTTTTGGTTGGCTGTTGTGGGTTCTTGACATATGCCATTGTTCTTACAGGGGTTTGGGATGCACTTGCTGGTGACTAAGGTACAGGAAAATGAACTAAACAGCATTACAACTGATTTTCTCGTCTTTACAGTTTGCTGCAGCCACAACGGAATCTGGACTTAGTATTTTATCATCAGTAATAATCAATTATTGGATGAGGTTAAGCATGATATCGTAAATTATCAAGGGTCTGTGTTATCTGTCGAATCCGTAGGCGGATAACACAGACTCGAGGCCTTGATAATTTTCCACAACATGCGAAAAAACGAATTCAATAATTGTTTTATTTTGCATTTTAGGAAATTCTTATCTTTTACGATCAGTTCACACGCTATCGAGGATTGGCGAGATAGTGAGTAAAATGTATAACATCACTATCTTAAAGGAAATTTCATGGCCAGTCCATTTGTATTTCTTGGCAAGGTAAATATGGTAAACGTTTACTAGAAATTGTAAAGAATTCAGTTTCCTTCCACTTTTGTCTGTCAGTCATTTTTTTATCATGTTGTCAGCCTAGTTTTCTACTTATCAGTCATAACGTTTTCCCCTTATTTAACTCAGTCTATATTTATTCACATTACCTTCACAATTCTCGCCTTTGTAACCTCGAACACAAGTACACTGGAATCCTGTCGATGTTGGATAGCAGTTTCCATTGTTCTTGCAGGGGTTGGGAAGACACTGATTGACATCTAAAAAAGATAACACCAACAACAATGAAGCACAGAAACAATGATCCTTATATTGCACTAAACATGCCTTTAAATTTCACAAATGCTTTCCATTTCAAAAGTTTCTTATCTCACTAACAATACTTCATGTGAAGCAAGCCTTCGTCATTCATGTGCCAGAGATCGATTGGAGGATGAAACCAAGCAACGTATGAGGTGCTTTAATTGTGAAAATGGTTGGCATATTAATATCACAATGGTTTTATTAATAAACATGCTGAGTAGCGCTATATCAGCAAAAGCATTTTCAGGAGACTAAGGAGGCTTACCTTCACAGTGTTTACCCATGAATCCTATGGGGCAAGCACACTCGTAGTCATGTAAAAATGCTGTACACACACCGTCATTAACACAGGGGTTTGGGTCACACTTTGCTTTGCCTTTCGCTGGAAGATTCAAACGATACATAAGCAATGAAATAGTTATCACATAAGAACTCACAACAATGAAATAATAGAATATTCATATCCATCCAAGATGAAGACAGCTTGTTATTGATACGTCATAAAATTATCACCGGAAGTGGAAAGTGAATCACATTCTTGTAAAAATACAAGTTGGTGAAGGAAAACGTTTTTACGATATCAAAAGCAATAATCTTTAGATAACAATCAATTAACATTTTCGTTTTGACTGACAGCTCGTTATACTGACGTCCCATTTAATTTAATGTCTGAATTACCTGGAAGGGAACAATGAACACGTAAACAAATCTAAGGCCCAGGTCAAACGTCGAACTTCACATGGGCCTAACTCAATGAAAACAATGGATAATAAGACGGTCTTCTTTGATGTCATTAAGTTCGGCTCATGTAAAGTTTGACGTTTGACCTGGGCCTAAGTGTCTAGCTGCCAGTCTCTAGTATTACTGACATAATAAAAAGTGAAAGGAGTTAATTTTTTCTTCGATTTTTCAAATTTTGGTAAAACGTTATTACATTATATAAGGACAAAATTAATTGATTCTTGACTGAGATAGTGACGCTGAAATATAGATTGAGGAACTCAGGGAATTAAGAAGAGATTTCTAATTGTCAGTTAATCTTCACATTCGTAAAGGGAAATAAGATGTCATTTATCAGACGGGTGTCACAGTCACTAGAGTTAGTTTGACATACCAACTGAATGATGATGGGAATGGTGTCGATAGAAGTGTTGTGGAACAGGTGCTTCTTCTTGTTCTCGTTCTTGTTCTTGTCTTTCATAAGGATTGTACTGACCGTACTGCAGATAACGGTCGTAGAGGTCTTCCTGTAGTTCGTTTGGCTGTTCAGGCTCCTGAGGAGAAACGTCGTGGTTTACCTGATCATCCAAGATAAAGGGCCTCTGCAACACCGCCCGTGAGTCAGCAGCCTCATCAATGGGCTGTCCGAAACCCGCCTTATGATCTGACCCATCGTCGAGTTCATTTATTTGTACAATCTCTGGAGTTTTTACTCGAGTCGGCTGGTCCTTCAATGGTATCGGGAATGCAGGAAAGGGCAGGGGCTGCTTTATCTCTGGACCTGAAACAGGGCTGAATTCCTGCAAACGATTATCTTGGAATGGTAGAACAAGTCTCTTCTGCTGTTGCTCTCTCAGCCTGTCATTCATTCTCCTGATATTGTCAATAACGGTATTGAAAGGTGTTGGTCCCCAAATGTGTATGGCTTTCACTGGTTTAGGAGAGACATGAGGCTGTTTATTGAGCCGATTTCTAATGACAGCTGATGTTGCTACCACTTGTAGAGGCTTCATTGCCTGTGGAATTCCATGGTCCTTCTTATGTCTACGAGGTAGCTTTTTGTTTCCAGAAAATTGTTTTTTATTCTTTGAGGCGTCTTTTCCGTAAGGAAACAATTTCCTATGAACATTTCCAGAACCTTCCGAGGTATCATCCAAGTTAGTTGTTGCCTTCAAGACATTGTAATCCTTTGGTGTTAGTGAGTCATTTTTAAGTTTTTGAAGAGCATCACTAATTTTGTGAATTGTGGACGATAATTTAGACAAATTAGTTGAACTTGAATACGACACTGTAGCCAAAACAAGCCACAAAGCCACAACACGACCCAGCAGGTCAGCCATCACAACAAAAAGCTTGTTACCAAACTCAATTCATGGGTTTGAGAAAAATCATTGTTTTGAATAAATCCATCTCTACTCAAAAAGTCCATCTTTGTTGAAAAAAAAATTTGAAGAGGTCATTTAGCCAAAGACAGTTAAAATCAGGGCCTAACCTCGACCTGTAAATGGTGGATTCTGATTGAATGAGATAAAGATGCACTAGACTGATTAGTTTATGACAACCTGTAAGGGGCACACACTCGACACCCGTGACGGCCGGTCAGCGGTGAGACCAGAATTATTAATTCCGCCCGACAAAATGATGCCCTCAAGCTAAGTATTTGTTTTGAGTCTTTACTTTGACAGACTTCAAAAAAGAAGGAAGCTATTTATGTATAACAGTTTGATAGCGTGACAAGTGCAATATTAATAAAAATTCAGTTTGTAGCAACACATGCAGCGGCATGACAACTGCTTCATGTGGCGGCCATTTTGTTTGGAAAAATAAAGAGGCAAAGTCGAGATAAAGTCTCTGTGGTATTTTTTAAAAAATAAAAAATAAAAATAAAAATAGAATAAAATAAAATAAATAAAAATAAACGAGTAGGAGAGTTTTTTATCCGGTTTTCATTGTTTATAGAAAGAATACTAATGAGGACATAGTCGGGAACTAATTAAAGGCCCATGGACGTGATTGATTTACTGCGAAAATCGTTGCATCGCGACCCGTATTATCTAGCTTTGATTGGAGTTTTGGGCTTTTCTGAGCCGTCTTTCATCATTTGGGGGCGGGAGTTATTCAAATAAACCAATGATTTTCATGGATTCGCATAACTCCCGCCCCCAAAGATGATTGACGGATCAGAAAAGCACAAAAATCCGACCGACGTTACGATAATACGGGTCGCGATGCAACGATTTTCGCAGTAATGGATTTGATAGGACCAAATGTTCATTAATTATTCAATAAGCGTTTGAAAGTTTGGGGAAAGCCTCATTTAAATCAACAGGTGCAGTCATTTACAAAACCTTTTTCTGCACTTGAAAACTTTTTGATGGATATGAGATCGAAATAACAAATACGTAATTTAATTGGTGGCTCATCTCCACTGCTCATCTCCACTGCTCATCTTCTGACTGTGGGAGGGGAACCTTTTTGAAAGTTTAAACAAGACTGTTGTACAAGCGCAGCTATGTATAGTTGGTAACCTGACATAGATTGATAACTTTAGTATTTCAGACTACCTTGTACATATAATACTTTCTATTCTTTTTGATAATCTTTTATAATTAAGTTCTTGCATGGATCAAATTGTAGTGCCTTTTAATAATGCTGTTGCTAAGCTGCTATTGTTGCCTTTGTTGTTGCTGTTGGTATAGTTAATAGTGTAATTAGAAAATGGACTTAAAAAGGAATTGCCTACGAATGCAAACACTGCGGCCATTTGACTGTTGTGTAACAGATTGACCACTTTCCTTACATCGGTTCACTGATCAAGCACAAAGCATTCCATTGAAGGTGCCAGGTACAAATTTGCATAATCCTTTGAAACTACCTTGTAGCCTCGACTGAATGCTTGTGTTTGACCTAATGAACCGATGGATGGAAAATGGTAAATAGGTACAATATCGGGTTATGTTACTTCTTTTATTTTTAGACCACCTGTCATCCCCCAAAGTATAGCTTTTAACGCGTGAAAATATTTAAAAAATGGCTTGATAAAAGAGAATAAATATAAGAGATTTTGAACCTGAAACCTGGGTTTTGACCCACTAATTATTATTGAAGATTTGGTGGAAATCAGTCAAACATAATCAAAGCTTGCTAATGAACGGATGCTAGCTTTAAAATAGATCGAATTGTGCTGAAATAAACCAATTACCTTGTCATCGTAGAGACACGTCCAATGAATTCACGGACTCATCATTCACCAGCCATATCTGATTTCTTGGCCAGATCTCTCATTTGAGGACAATATAAATGGCCTTTTCCTCTCGGATGAATGTACAACGAGACCTAGGAATGAAAATCTGCGAGCAAAATTCGACAATATGCCGTCTTGCCTCAACGGCTCTGCGACCTCTCTGTGCTTATGTTCACGTGTGAAAGTAATTATATTCCAGCTGAAATCACACCCAGCAACAAACAATAGAAGTCTAACAATAGAGAAATTATTGATGAAAATGCAATAATGGGGGAGGGAGGAGTGGGGGAGAGAGCGAGAATAGAAGTACTGTTCTTCATAGGCTTGAATGTTATACAATTGTAGAATCAAATTGCTAAACTAAAACCAAAACAGATATGCAAAACTTGAGTTTTGGAAGAAATGCTCAAAGAAAAGAATTTTGCTTGATACGTTCAGAAACTACGCAACTGGGTTTCAAGATAGACATTTTATTAACACAAAGCTTTTGTACAATTGGTTACTGGGACTGAAGCAGATTTCGTATAATTGGGCGTATTATAGTGCGGTTAACTCTCAAAACACTGTGGACCAACCAGGAAGTTACCGTTCATGAAACATATGGATGTTATTCAAGTTCGATCTTAAAAGGTCCTCTATGCAATAAAAATGTTTACGCTCAAAGACTTGTATAACAGACTGTTCCTATAATCAAAGAGTTAAATACGCGCTGTGCATCACGGGGGTTGTAGTCGAGTATTCTCCTATCCAACGGATGTCAGATATACACCCTTGCAGTAATTTCCAAAGTAGTTAATTTCGTTTCTCCCCTGAGAATCGAAGACTCATGGTTTTGTCCTCCAAATAGCTGTTATTACAGCTGAGCCCGCAATGAGATAATCTTTTGTTTTAAGAATCATTCAAGCGAGGCTACTGTGTCAATACAATGCATAACGGCTCATTTGCATCTCATCTTCGTGCAACTGTAATAACAGCTATTGAACAGCCTTGGGAATTCACGTTTTTCCCCAATAAGGTTCTAATACCAGTTTTCAGCGAAAGGTGACCATAACCCCAGAATTTAAAGCGCGCATTTGTATCAACGACGTACGTAATTTTAGGGGAAGGACAGTTATCGTCTCTAGGTCGTGGCTACTCCAATCAACTGAAAGACTTGTCCTCGTCCTCTTCGTTGATATTCGCTGGAAGTTTTTTCTCGCACAGGATGCCATCGTAAGACTTGGGGCAAACACAAGCGAAGCCATATCTACTGTTAGTGTACATGCCATCCACACACGTTCCACCATTCAAGCAAATGTTCTGTGCACATGGACTGTGAACTGTTTGACGAAAATATATTATTAATATTCAGTTACAAATTTTCCATTTGACGAGCATTCAACGTCCTAATAGATGGTGGTAATCTTTTCCCACGTGTCGTCCTCTTTGCCCACGGTTTAAAAAGGCTTTAAATGTCACCAACCACTTCGTATTTCTATTGCCTTTCTTTTCATGCTAAATAGGCCTTTTGCACTAAAAGGTCACTTTAGCCCAATCTCAAAAAGGTGAAGTTTTAGCTTAAAATGTTTGACACAGGAGAAATATCATGAGATATAAAATTGAAAATTTTATCAGGATTTGATGGGAAAATGTGCTGTAAGCAAGCTCGTGCTGTTCAGCACATCGTTCTATTCGAACTATTAGAAAACATTCGATATTATATTTCAGGCCCTTTCTCCTGCGTCCAACACTTTGAGCTGAAACTTCACCTCACTAAGTATTAAGATACTTTTTCTATTTCTGGAGGTCATTATAACACTGGTGCTTGATTTAAGGGGGTTGTGGTCATGTGACCTGTTGGTCCTATTATAAAGTGCAAACAAGTATCTTCCAAATTTCCAGAACATCCTGTATGAACGAATAACGTTATACTCATGCAGGTTGGTGGCATGCCCAATACCGTCATGCATTCCATACCTGGTCGATGAGTAGTTTCCTGTTAAGGGATCTCGTACCTTCACAGTGCTTGCCTGAGTAACCATGACTACATTGACATGTATACTGGTTACCAAACATCGAACAAACGCCTCCGTTTAAGCAAGGATTCGGTTGACAGGCAGTTACTGTGAACAGAAAACAATGGCATTGTATTGATTAAAATCTAGAAATCCGATGTAAAAACTAATTGTACAAACTTTCTGGATTAACGTATCAATACATTGAATTAGAAGAAGAGAAGATACTGTTTATCAGAAACAAAATGAAGGGGAGAAGAAGAAGAAGTAGATGAAGAAGAAAAAGAAGAAAAAGAAGAAACGAAAACACCTTTGCACAGAACGAACAGTAGTATTGTTAGGGCTGCATCACTGACTTTCTTTCGCGCTTAATTCATTCTAAAAATAACCTAATACGGCTCCTTCATGTTGGCTACTTTGGTCTGTGATTTATCTAATGATTGATTACCTTCGCATCTCTTGCCATAGAAGCCATAGGGACATTTACACCTGAAACCGTTGTTGGAGTCATGACAAGTTCCACCGTTAATACATCTCGCTGTGGAACACTCACTAATAACTACAATATATATATATAGATAATGAATATATGAATGTATGAATGATGACGAAGAGGCAAGATTTGCTGTAACTCCGAGTTTCGTGCTTACGCACTCATCAGACAGTATTTAAT
>WUAP02158052.1:0-10160 GCA_015163945.2 Stichodactyla helianthus
ACATACATTACATTGTCCGGCTGCATTTCCAGCGTGGTTGGTCCTTGTGGTGTAGTGGTTAACACATCGGACTAGTATACCGAAAATGTGGGGTTCAGTTCCCGCCAGGGCCTTAATGTTATTTTTCTCTTTATTTTCTCCATCATGTTGTGAGGTTATCTCTAGCTTCACATAGTTTTCAGCATATGATAGTATTTTAACACCTTATATCTCTCACTTTTGGTATCAGTTTTATGAATTTTCCTCTAAATTGCCAGGTTTTGCAGGAATTCAGAGTCAGCCCATACATCATGTAACAAACAGGCCCACCCCTTGCCTTGAGGCAGACTTTCAACAGAAAAGGTTAGTCTTGATTAAAGATGTTCTCTGTTATTTTACATTTAATAGTCTTTTTTTCATATTCAATAAAAACACTGCTTTTAAAGCCCAAATACTTATTTTGACAGTGTGCTATATATATAAGTCATTCATGGATACCTGTAAAAGTATGTCTGCTGCATTTTTAAAGTATTGCAATACTTCAGTTTTGAGTTCCCTGTTGCTCTGTACAGTGTTAGCCTCGTTTCAGTGAAATTTCAAAGTGTTTGTATTGTTGAAGTTGTTTATTCTTTACTTTATGGTTGGTATTTGTGAATATTTTAACATTGAAATGAGGCTGACACTGAGCAACAGAGAACTTGAAACTGGAATATTGTCCAAGTTTCTATTGATGAGAAAACCAATTTGTTTTTCAAAAGAGTTATCATTAATTTATATTATGAGTGTGTGGGTGCACTTGCTGCTGCTTGGCAACAATGCCAGAAGATCTAGAACCATTAAACTCAGGGATAGATTAATTCTTTCTAGAGTAAATATTAAATAAATGACAGACCAATAAATGATACAGCTTTATTCAGTTTTCCACACTTACAATTGACCAGCTTATATTAGTCAAAATTGAAGGTACAGGTAATTTACTTTTAATGGAATGAAATGAAAAACGCGAAATTTACGCTACAGTGCTAGAGATTCTTTTCAAAATGACAGTTAATGATTTTCTGTTATGCAATACATGATGGGGTTGTTGGGCATCAAATTTTTTATTTTTTCTGTTTTGCCAATTCAGTATCGGTCAATGACGTCGGTGCAGTGTTACTGCAACAATCATTAGATCACTAAGCTGAAATGGTTCTCCTCACTGATTGGATAAGATTTTTCTCGAATATCGGAATATTTACCCTAGTTAGACAGTTGTTATCATATCGAACATCAAATCATCAGTCCGGGGTAGTTAGTTGTAGTTCTAGGTAAGACCTATGTCTCTTTACTTCAATCCACAGATCAACTCTTTAAAATCCTTGAAGAGGTAGACGGGAGCTAGTTCTTTTTATCTTCTTAATATCAATACGTTCGGTATATTCAAACGAGATCTTTCTCGCATTTTTTCCCCCATAGTTCATTTTCAATAATAATTTCAAATTTTTCGCTTGTACAAGAGCTTCGCCCACGCTGTCTGACGGGACTTGCTTGAATTTGCTTTTTATATTTGTTTACCTTTTGGTCTGTTTCAAGGCCAGGTAATGTTTATACTTTGAATACATCTTTCCATTGCATACAATTAGTTCAGTTTACTATCAATTTTTGATAAAACATATACTGTTTTATATCGTTGCGTTGTTGCTAAGTGACTGAATACAAAATAAGGATTGGTACTATTAGCAGTAAGTAGTATATCAGATGATGATGACGACGATTGTGGTGATAACACGATGATGATGATGGTGGTGGTGGTGGTGGTGATGATGGTGATGATGACGATGATGGTTGTGGTAGTAATGATGATGATGATAATGATGGTGGTGGTGGTGGTGATGATAGCTGATGATGTTGATCATGATGTTATCGGTGGTGACCATTGTAATGTTGGTGAGAGGCGTGGCACGACGTTGCATTGGAACGTTTCTTGATTTGCATCAGGAATGATATCGCTAACGCAGTTGTTTTAGTTATCACTCTTATTTCCTCAACTACTATTTCCAATACAAGAGTTTTTAGTGTACATCGATTAGTTGTTTCTTGGACTAAGTGTTGACGCGTATGTACGCTAAGTGTGTTCAGGCATTAGGATCAAACTGGTACAATTTGTTTTCTTGTTCGATAAGTGATGTGTGCGTTTTTCTCTGTAATCCTTTCAGTACAGCTATATCTGAGCTATTCATTCAAACTTTCTTCTTTTGCTAAGAAAAAGTGAAAGGGTTGTTATTTATCCAAATTAGCTTCCGGGAGACTTAAACTCGTAAATGATTGTTGTTAAAGTTAGATTTTCCTTTTTCCTATATTACGAGATGATTGACAACGTGACTTACAAGTGATACTCAAACACGTGGCTTAAGTATCCGGGTCACTGGACACAGCACAGGTATTTGAATGTTAAGGCAGCAACGTATGCCTTCTAAATGCCTGCGATACGGGTTTATTTATCAATGTTTTCTTAACCTAGGCTTTTCTTACACCGTATAGTACATGGTAATACCAGGAATAGCAAATAATTAGCGCCCTCACACCGAAACAACACAACATTTGAAGAGACAACACCCTGTAATGGAGATTCTGAATCATCACAGGCGGCGGTCTGTAATGTCACGCTCTAATTTACACTATGAAACAGTTATTTATACACAAACTGATTGATCAAAATGTTTCTAATATGTTATCTACCAAGCCATTATTTCGGTCTAATGAAGAAGGCATAAATTACTGATAATATTGAACTATCGCTTGCCTTTACATGTACTTGTTGGCCTATCCTTTCCTTAATTTCGATTTTTTTTCATTAGAAATTAAAGACTGTAACATTAGGTCTTTGTTTGTATTTCTGTCTTAATCACGTTCTATGTCCATCTCTTTAGGTTGTGTCATCTTACACTCGGCACATGATAATCATACCGCTAAACATAGTTAACGTGCCAACCATTGATAGAAATCAAAACAGGGAGTGTCAGCCATGGATTTTAACGAAATGAAATGAATCTACTATTGACGGAATATGTTATGATAAGTAAATGGAAAAAATTGTTTTTCTTAAAAGCTAAACAAAAAGACAGCTAAGGAAAGAAAGATGCGATGAATATTTCGCAACAGTGAAAGCCTTAGTACGTATCAAGAATATCCAATACGTTTGACCCCGGACGACATGGAATCTTTCCAAGAATGAATGATCTTGTGTTTAGATTTGATGGTAGTGCAGGTCAAGGTTACACACGTTCTGTTCCATCTGTAATACAGTCTTATCAGTTATGGTAATGCTCAGTCTAGCATCATCTGGTTTAGCAAGGAATGGTTCCACTCTGTTAGTAACCCCATACCGTTAACCGGAACATTCGTGTTTACCATCGAATACTTCATAGGCTACTTAAAAAACCGCAACTTGGATTAGGTTATGCTAAGGGATATCAAGTTGTATCAAGTTATAATACGCACGATTCCATCCCACCTTGCTGTAGTGAAATCGGAAGTAACACACAGGAAGTTTCTTGTATTGTCTTACCGTAAAGGCTTGACATTATTAGACCATGACGTGGAATACGATTACAATAGTATTCTAGAGCCTTCTGTGTACAAGACTGTTCATGGAAAGATTAATCATTTATTACTTGATTGCACATCCATACAATCGTTTGATCCGTCTGTTATGGTCGGTCTTTGAACCGATAATGTGATCATATATACTATTAAAAACTATTAAGAAAGGCCAAAAAAGTACTATCTATCATTGCTTTTATGCCGTGGTTTGATGCTCTGCAGAGTTTTTTTATTTGTATTTCCCATATGCAAAGGTAAAAATATAAAAACCTTTGGGGTACTTACAGAGCTTCCTCCTACTCTTGACAAGCTCTGTATTCTACTGAATTATATGGTCTTTATTCAAAACAAGCAGTTCGTCTTGATACGATAGTGATCGAAATTTAGTGTATATGAGAATCGCCTAATGTATTCGACTTCTAATACTGACTTTTAGTTGACATTCCACTCAAGTTCTTCCTGCAATCACTTTGTTTAGTTCTATGTCTAACCAGACATTCTCAATGATGTCTTTATCCTGAGGTTCTGATTGTTCTTGACTATGCATAGCTTGTGTGAGGTCATATGCTATCAATCGGTAACAGAATATACATAGTATAGCCTCCTACTTCCAGCGGTAGATTTTCGATCTTGGCAGCGTTGAATCCTTATCATGGCGCTCGGCTCTCTCAAAAAATAAACAGTGTTTTTCTGGAATTACGTCATTGAGTCGTCATGGCGCTTTTGTAGAAACTCGCAGTATTCTTTATTATCTTCTAACTTGGTTGATTTGACTTCCTTATGATAAAGAAAGAATGATGTATGTTGCCAGTTTCCTGCAGGAAAGTAGAGATAGCCACACCCAGAAACTAAGTTTGGACCGACGACGGTGTGAACCAATTATGATTATGATTATGATTATGATTATGATGATTATTACTTTATTATCAAAAGAGAACAAAAAAAAAAAAAAAAAAAAAAATTACATTTATTCTTTGTGCCATCCGCTGTATCATTCAAGCTTATTTATGAAGAAATGTAATTACAATAAATAATCGACTGAAAAAAAATTATTAATGTTAAATGTTCACCGACTAGGGTGATGTATGCTGTTTCAATATTCTTTGATGTGCCGACTTCTTTAGCTTTTGTTGTGTACTGTTGCCACACATCACCAAGCAAAACCACTCGTAATTCTATAGGCCCGCTAGTCATAATTTAGGTTTGGTAATTTCACGGTGATGTACACAGCTAGATAATATGTGACCTTTCGTGTTTTAGGTTTAAAACCATATAACAATATCTAAAAAAATAGATATTTTAATAGAATAATATTTGTTTTTGGTGAAACGTCAATTTCCGTAGCATTTAGTACAACAAGGACATGAATTGATTTCCAAGGGGGAAAAAGCGTTGCAAAATAGTTGTATTGGTTAGCTCACGTGAATGTCCCGCGAAATATTTTGACGTTATATATATATATATATGTATGTGTGTGTGTGTGTGTGAAAAGTAACAGACAGTTTAGCAGGTTTTTTGGTTCTGTTTTCACATTTATTGGTCAGGTAAATTTGGAGGTAGTAGGCTTAACTAGTTTTGCTTCATTGCATATTTTTTATCAATCGTGGATCTCACTTTTAACTTTGATATAGGTACCTTGTTAAGCTTTGGGGTCCTGCGCTTCTTCAGTATAATAGTATGACGTCATTGACGTAACCTCCTCAGACGACATTCCGTGAATAATTTTTTAGTCGAAAGTAAACTCTCGCCCTTCATATCGAACATCGATTACCGCATTTTCTTTGTTGATAAAAGGCTGTTGAAAGAGGAACAAGGGTTCAACTTACAAATTGACTAAAGAACCTTTGTTTTCGTTTTTAATGCAAGCTCTCACTTCGAACCTTATTGCTAAGCGACGTAAAAACGTTAAAATATTGACATTTCTCTTTGTCGTTGTCTTTTGCTATTGTTGTAACGCGCCAGTTATGCAAATGTCCATGTCACGTGACAAACATGTTGATCATCAAATTTTTATGTTACAGACGTTCTGAGCATTTAGATTGGTTTGTTAGATCTCGAATCAGTTATTATCATACTAGCTCTTGTTAGTCAGACCAGCATGTGATTCAATAACCCTTCATACTGGCTGAAAAGGATTGACGCATGTTTCGTAATGTGACCCTTGCTTTGATATAAGAGACTGCCATGACGTCATACGTATTTTGTGTGATTTCATCTATTGTTTTGACGTCGTCTGACAAAACGAGTTATGGTAATTTTTAACCGGGAACTAAATTTAGACTCATTTTAGCGCTCGGGGCGAGCAGATCACGTTTCCGCGTCATCCAAACTTTTGAGAGCTCATATTTATTCCGGTTGTGAATTGTTTTAGCTCCAAGTGAGGCTCATGTTCTAGTTTGTTCGACGTGGGTATTTTTCGTGTTGCTCTGTTCGTGGTTGATTGAAGATACTGAACTAAACAAAGCTCGAAAAAGGAGCTAGTGAAATCGTTCTAACTACAGTTACGTATTCAAATGCTTGGAATTAATGGACGGAATAGCAGTTTCTCTACGCTAAGAAAGGAAACATAATACGAACAGTCAAGGTTGATGAGATCTGTAATAAGGAAATCAAAACTTTGTTCACCAAACTAGCAAAGCAGTTCAGACTGACAAAAAATTATCGATGTAAAAATGGCCGCTCGATTTCAGCGGCAGCACTGCTTTCTTTGCGACCTGCCACACTCTCCGTGGGCTGTCTTACATGATTTCTCCGAACCTATTTGCCGTGGATGTTGTAATTATGAAGGAGCAGACAGGATCGAAGAGATAATTCAATATGTCCGCATTTTGAGAAGGAATTGGGAGAAAGCTGAAGGGAATCGTTCACGAAATTTGAAGAATGAAAGGTTAAATTCAACCGGTTCGTCGGTGTCTTCGACTCCAAGTCCTCCTCCTTCACACGGAACATCAAATAATGGCGGTCCGAACTTCCCTGTGTCAGCAGAGCATAGAAGGTTGTTGGGTAAATATCAGAATGTACATAAGGTCGCTGAAGACGGAGTTGTTGATGGTTCGTATCAAAATGCGAGCGGTCCCTACCCAAAAATAAGTTCTCCCGAAACAGCTAATGGTTCAAAACCTGGGAATCGAGTGTTGGGGAATATCGGTAGTCGAGAGGGTGAAAGAAGAGGGAATTTTTATGAGGATACACGTCACAACATGTTAAACGGAAGTGCAATAAGAAATCACCAAGGCCAACTGATTGCCCCACCTTTAGGACAACCTCCTCTTGCATTAGAAGTCCCAAGACAGGAATACATAGCCCATGAGACCATTAATATCTTAAACAGAACAGTGCCATTTGATATACGATTTAAGAAGGATCACAACTTAGTAGGTAGAGTTTTTGCTTTTGACATAAGTAGCAAACTTGGCCAGGAACTTGAATTGAAATTGTTAATGGAATATCCTCGTGGATCAGGTTGTGTTTTTCAAAGTGCTTCTAGACTGGCCAAGCAAATGCATATTGATTCATCTAAAGATTATGGAAGAGGAGTGTCATCAGGGTTTAAGTACATAGAATATGAGAAAGATCGCTCTAAAGGGGAATGGAGAATACTTGGAGAATTGCTTTTAGAATCTGTGCGACTTTTCAAGGAACCCCTCATCCAGGAACTGTTACCTCTCCGGCAATTTGATCAGGATGACCCTCCAATACCTGCTGTAAACTTGAGCTTTAATCCAAGACCTGGAACTGTATATGGTAGAAAGAGAAAAGGAGCGGATATTGAAGAGTATGAAGCAGGCCGGCAAGGAATGATGGGGCGTTTTACCAAAGATGAAATGATGCATCCATCAGGCTGGGTCCATACTCCAGCTGATTATGGAAAGTTGACAGCAAGTGGAGCCATATTTCCTGGCACTCCAGTCAGTAGCATACCATCTGCATCTGTACTTCCAATAGTTACGACACCTGTAACCAAAGGTAGTGGTATTCCATTACCAGGTAGTGAGACCCTCATCCATTCACAAACCAAGTCTCCTATTAATACTTCTGTGCCTGGGAGACTTGATGGATCTGTGGTTGGCATCAGAGAAGAAGGACGATCAGGGTTAAGTGTCCAAGCAGCACCCTCTAGTACTGCTGGTTGTGTATCTCCCAGTTGTCGATCACCAAGACCACCAAATGGACCACTTTCCAAATCTGCAGAGACCCAGGCTCAAGAAGGAGAAGGAAAAGACAGAAACCCAGGGTCAGGAACAACAGTTCTGAGATGTAGTTTATGCCATGACAAGCTAGAAGACACCCATTTTGTCCAGTGCCCTTCTATTGGACATCACAAATTTTGTTTCCCATGTTCAAGAGATAGCATTAAAAAGCAAGGAGCAGGATCAGAAGTGTTCTGTCCAAGTGGAGAGAGATGCCCACTTCAAGGAAGCAATTTGCCATGGGCTTTTATGCAAGGTGAAATAGCAACTATATTAGGAACAGAGTTAACAGTTAAAAAAGAGAAAGAAAATTGACAAAAAGCTTTGTGTTTGAATGTTTGATAACTTACAGTACTTCAGAAAGATCTGGTGACATCATATATGTATAAAAACTCTTCTTTAACTTAAACAACTGTTAGGTCAGTTCACAAAGCAATAGAAAACATTTGAGGCTTTTGATTATAGCTACAGAGGTAGGTATGTACAGCTTACACATTTGGGAACCTTGCATAGCTAATACAGCAATAGTTATACAGTACTCTGAAACATGATCAGCTGAATGGTAAATAGTTGGCTGTTAGAAACATAACACTCAGACAAGAGCAAGCACTTTGCTATAGTCATTATGGTCCTTGATTGGCTCTGACACAACAATCATACCTGCATTTAATTTTGGGATAAAAAGTTTTTGGTGTTATTAGAGAGTATATTCCATTGAAGTTAGTTTTGAAAAATATTCAATGAAAATCTAAATGTTTAAAGGTAGAGTTACAGCAAAGCTGTAAGCATTTTTATTTGTAGAAAGAAGAATAGCTATTTACTAGTTGCCATTTAAAAGAAAAACCTGCATACATATAGAGACTACTCCTTTTTTAATGTTCTCATTTTAGCAAATTTAATAGATTTAAGATTGTAAAGGAGTTTGAGTTCAAAACTTGATAAAGATTAAAAGTGTGTTGAAAAGCGTTTGTTTCAAAACTCAATTTATAATGAAATAATGAATATAAATTATGGGCAATAGATAATATTTACATGAATATTATTACAAACCCTCAAATAAGCTGTGATGACTGAGCTGTTTGACTGATTGTCAAAAATGCAAGAGTAGCTCAAGATCCTGGAATTGAGATTGAAACATTTTGAATACATTTTTCAGTTGTCTGTTGTGTGTTTTGTTGAAAATTATTTGTTTTATTAAAAATTATAAAAAAATAGTTGCTGTAGTAGGTTTTTTTCATAATATAGGTTTTGTATTTGTAAAGGATGAGACCTCTCTTCATATTCTGGTGCATCACCTTTTTTCATGATCATTGTACACTACAGTCATAATGTATCATCCTTTTTAACACATCTACACCACTGTATTTACTGTGTGTTAATAAAAATAGGCTGCTTAGGAATAAAGATTGAAATAGTATCTACTATTATCTGTTTAACTACATCAATTGTATTTCATGTGTGAAGTAAAAAGACTGTGCTATAATAGTACTAATAGTATGAATATCAATATGATTGTTATTTTGTTTAGTTGCTTACCTATATACACCTATTCCAAAAATGGTTGTCCAGGTGGAAAGCAAGAAGCTGACCACCAAAATGAATGATAACTATAATTTATTCAAATCAGACTTATTTCCATGGAACAAATTATAGACCCTGTACATTTTCATGTGAGTGTTCACATATCTTTCTCAGTTCTGTAGATTTGAACCAATTTTGAGACAATCCAGCATTCATTTTGGTCTTCTGCTTATCGCTTTCAACCCAGACAATGATTTTTGGAAAAAACCCTCTGATATAAAGTGTGCTCTGATTGGCTAAAATCCATGTGATATAAGAAGATTGGTCTCCATGGAAGCATATCATTTTATTTTATAACAGCTTTATATATATATATTTTTCATTTTCTATGCTGTTTTATTAACACTTGGCATGTTGAAACATTCAAAAAGCTTTAGATTCACTTGCCTATGACCTGTGTTCCTAAAACCTTTCTTGTGTTTTCCCAACCTGTTTGTTAATACAACACCATGTAATATGAAAAAGCATTTTATAAAGCTTAAGTACATATAAATAATTCTTGTTGACTAATAGTTTGTCAGTATCATATTGAAGCTTTATTAAACTTCAGTTATTTATTAAGTGACCAGAGATAACTACTACCCAGTTATTCTCTTTTTTGGTCTGTTATTGTCAGAAAAATTCTTAACATATTAACAGATCACACTGCTGTATGTCATGTTAAAGTTTTATCTTAATAAATGTTTTTGACTGAAATCTAGTGTTTTAACATGGTTCGCACAAGCCTTGAAAAGTCCTTGAAAATGCATTGAGTCCTTGAATACTCCTTGAATTCGGAAAATTTGATTTTTGTCCTTGAAAAGTCCTGGAATTTTTTCAATTTCTCCT
>WUAP02158063.1:0-10160 GCA_015163945.2 Stichodactyla helianthus
TGAAAATGTGACCGCCATTTTGAATTTGATCGCGTTTGTTATATAAACAAAATCATCCAGGCGTTCCTCGCTCAGTTTAAAGAGCTCGAGCGCGCGCGCAGAAAGGATGCGCAGAAACAATGCCCATGAACGTCCTTAACATCGATTCGAAAAAGAAGGAAATATGATAAAAATAAAACTTTATTTAACGAGCCTTTATAGGAGGGTAGCAGGTAACAGTTCTATGAGCTAACAAATCTATGTCCCTCGTTCCAATGGAATTGGAATTTAGAAGTTGGTTTTTGCATAGGGAGGAAACCCGGAAACCCGGAGAAGAACCCTCGAAGTACAGGAGACTGAGAAATTACTAACATGTGAAGTGAGACCGAGCACTGAACCCGCGACCACAGTGGTGAGAGGCGGCGCATTAACAACACACATCACCCATGCTTCCCATTTATTTTAATGAGATATGGCTAGTTCTCAGTTCTACAATGCTATGTCCTTGGATTTCAACGTTGTAATCTGAGAATTCTTATTCTTATTGTATTTCAGATTACACTGCTGAATTGATCAAAAAGCCACAACCAGTACGTTTATTTTTTCTTCTTTTCTTTTAACTCGGACCTTGTCTAATTTATCTTTATATTCTAATTATATATTTTTCTTTGCGTAGGAAAAAATCGTATCTGAAACAACAATTGATGTCCAGGAAACCTTACCAGGTAAATCTCGGCAATCTCAACCCGTAGTTGTGAACACATCAGGATTCAGATCACTTATATTGTATTTTTATTTCAGAACCAAGAAGAGAAGAAACTTCAGCAACAATGTAAGCTAATTTGTCAGCAAAGCTTTATCTTATTTACTAAGTGAACCCTTCAACCGTGAACGCCTCATGTTTCTTAAACGTTGATTCATAGATTTAAACTCTTAATAGACCTAATCCATTGGGCGTATTTGTTTTCACATTTCAGACCACGTGTCATTCCCTTGGGTATTGTTTCTTTGTTTCTCGGTAACACTTGAGAAGATACGTTAATATGAATGAGCCTCAAACAAAGAATCATATTCTCAAGGGATTGACACGTGGTCTGAAATGGGAAACAAATACGCCCAATGGATTTAGGTCTATTTGGTTCTTCGTAAGTTAGAAAGCAATAAAACAGCTTTGGAAATTATGTCTGAATCTTTTTTCGCACATGATTAGTGCGATTTAGAAAATGTTGAGCTAAAGCTAAATCCTACCCACGCCGAGTGACGTATAGGGCGGCGCTTATCTCCGTTTCCGTAGCCCTAAGGCCACACGGCTACATACGTAGTGAAAGCCACAGCAGGGGGCTGGTCTGCTGGTGGCTCCGTGTGTCAAAATGTTGAACAACAAATTTAATGCGTTCACGGCTCGAGTATCCGCAGAGTAAGATCATTTTAGCGCTTTTCTTGCATTTCCAAAGACTTTGAAACTTGATAAAAAAAGAATACACGTTCTTTCTTTTTGTTTTATCAGTCAAATTGGAAAAGAACCTCAACCAATCACATTGACTCTCGATGGCCATGCAGCATTCGAATTTCAGCCAGTGGAACTCAAACTACCAAAGCCTGATGATGTCACTGCTGAAGATGTCAAGGCAACTGAACAAGATGCCTACATAAAACCAAAGTTTGTGGAATCGCTGTCTGATGTGCAGATTTCTAAAGGAAATACGATCATCTTGGAGTGTCGAGTTACTGGGAAACCAACACCAGAGATTACTTGGTACAAAGACGGGAAAAGAGTGGTTGAAGATGACAGACATCAAATGGAAATCCGTCCAGGTGATCTTTGTATTCTGACCATTCGCGGTGTGACTTCTGACGATGAAGGCATTTATACTTGCAAGGCCTCAAATCCCTTAGGCCAGGATTCCACTTCTGCGACATTTCAAATATCGGCCAAAGGAGCTGCACCTGAATTTACAAGAGAACTTGAGGACACCGTTGTTTTGGATGGAATGCCTGCACGCCTTGAGGTCCGTGTAGATGGAAATCCCGAACCTGTTATAGAATGGTACAAAGAAAACAAGCAACTTAAACCTGGACGTAGAATCGAAATACAGAAAGAAGGAAACGTCCACAGACTCGTTATAACAAATTGCCGCAAAGATGACACCGGAAAAGTTGTTTGCAGAGCAAGAAATACTTACGGCGAGGTTGAATGTACTTCTATGTTTAAAGTTACCCTGGATTCTGTACCGCCCAAATTTACCAAGAGACTGTATGATCTAACTGTAAAACTGGGTTCCGATGTCAAGCTGTCTGTGAATTTTGTGGGAACACCAGAGCCAAGAGTTAAATGGTACTTAGACGGCGAGGAAATCACAAAGGATGATGGAATCATTATCGAAACGGATTTGAGTTCCTCAAGCTTGTTTCTAGATAGATTTACCAGTGAAGATTATGGTAATTATAAATGTGTTATCATAAATGATGTTGGTCAGGCCAGCACTGCTGCAACACTCTCCGCTATTGAAGAGCAAGTTCTCCCAATGAAAAAGCCTGCCGGTGAGGCTCCTAAATTCATCAAAAAATTAACTGATCTTCACGTGATCGAAGGAGATGCTGTGCGGCTCGAAGTTATTGTTAGCGGTACACCAAAACCGTCTGTAAAATGGACAGCTGAAGACCAACCTATCGAGGAAAGCAAGCGCGTTCTTATCATGGAGGAAGGCGACAAACACATCCTTCAGATCGAGAAGGCGGTGCTAGAGGACGAAGCAGAGTACAAATGTGTGGCAAGCAACGACTTTGGTACAGTAGAATGTAACGCTGAGCTGCTTGTAGATGAACAATCACGGAAGCCTGAATTTATCCAGGAATTAACAAATATGAAAGCTGTGGAAGGTGATTCAGTCAAGTTTGTTGCCGAAATAGAGGGAATCCCTGAACCAGAGGTTCTTTGGTACAAAAACAACGTTCTCATCGAAGCTGGCGATAGATTTGAAGCAAGTTGCGACAAAGAGTTATTTTTCCTAATACTAAACAAATGCACTATGAAGGACACTGCTGAAATTAAATGTTCGGCAAAAAACACTGCTGGAGAAGTGTCCTCTGTTGCAAATCTGATCGTCGAAAGCAAGCCAAAGCCGGTGATGGAAGAAATCAGCTTTACAGTTGCAGCAAAAGATGCAAGTCCCGTTGAGTTTAAATTTGACCTTCCCGACGGAGAAGAAATACCTCCTCAATTTTTGCAAAAGCTTGAAGACATAGAAGTCATCGAAGGAAGTAGAGTCGACCTCGAGGTTGAAGTCACCGGTAAACCACGACCTACCGTTGAGTGGCGCAAAGATGGGGAACCAGTGAAGGCAGGGGATAGAATAAGTATCGAGTCTGATGATCGCGTCCATACGTTGTCCATTTCCAAAGTAGCTCTAGACGACGAAGCTGAATATGTGTGCATTGCAAAGAACATCGCTGGAGAGGCCTCTTGTAAATCGGAGGTATTAGTGGAGGAAGAAATGAGAGCACCACAATTTGTAACCAGACCTAGGAACGTTGAAATTACAGAGGGAGGTACGGCACGATTTGACGCTGTTGTATCGGGCCTACCTCTACCAGACATAGAATGGTTAAAGGATGGAAAGCCCATAGAAAAGAGCGATCGCTTTCATCTGGACTTTGGTGACAATCGCTCCGTTCTTACTATTCTGGATGCGAAACTGACCGACGAAGGAGAGTATATATGTATTCTGTCAAGTAAAGCGGGCAAAGATTCTTGCAAGGTTGAATTGCTTGTAGAAGAAGCGGTAGTGTCTCCTGAGTTCGTCAGAAAAATGAGTACCATCGAGCTGTATGAAGGAGATCTTGCACAGTTTAATGTGAGAGTGTCTGGTACGCCTGTACCCGGTGTCCAGTGGTTCAAGGACGACGAGCCGCTTTATAACAGTGATAGAATCGAAATCCACTCAGATGATGATCAACGCTCACTAGTTATACGGAATTGTATTCCGAGTGATGGAGGTCGATACCGATGCACCGCAACCAACGAAGCAGGCCACAAATCTTGCTATGGAGAGCTCACCATAAATTTCAAACCCTTTCCACCTTACTTTTCTGATGAAAGCCCAAGTATACCAACAGAATTCAGTATAGGGGGTGATATTACCTTAGAAGCGACCGTACGTGGTCAACCTGTTCCTGATGTGCAGTGGAATAAAGACGACAAACCGATCAAAGAAAGTACCCACTACGTTTTCTGCAATGTTGGTGATAAGTACACGCTAACTATCAAAGGTGCGAGTCCAAGAGACTCGGGAGCTTATACTTGTACCGCAAAGAATGACCTTGGAGCTGCAGAGAGGACTTACAATCTCGACATTCAAGGTATGTAATGTGCAGTATTGAACCTGTGTAAAGCTTTTGTCCAACGTTGCATGTAGACAATTTTCTTTATTACCTACACTGTAGTTAAGTACGGTTATAATCATATTTATTTGCTAATAACTTGCATGTGCTGTTTGTTGTAATTGAACTTTTTAACCATCAATGATATATTAGATAATTAAGTAGCATTTGCAAGGCCATGCATACAAAGCGCATAACGGGCATGTAGATTATTTTATTATATAAGCATATAGAAATTTAAAATATCAATTAATCAGTAATTAAATAAATGGTGTCTAAGACTCTCTTCAAACTGAAAATTGCGTACGTTGTTTGACCAAGGAGTTGTTTATTCGTCGCTCTTTGTAGCTGTTGGTCGCCGAACCTCTAATTGCAATCATCTGGAACTCTCTCTTGGGGAACCTTCGGAATTATTTATGGTTAGTTCCTGATTGGAAATAGGTCTGAATTTTCATCCATGTCCTCACTGTACTCGAAGCCACCCGTGACAATGTGCATATACGATCAGTTTCATTAGAATTTATGAGAGTCGCAAAGTCACTTGAACTTTTTGCATGCCTATATAATCAAAAATTATTTTCTTATCAAATTAACATAAACGTAACACATTCTGAAAAAGGAGCGATACACCAAATCTTCATCCATCAACCTCGTGCAAATACTTTATCAGCATACACAGTCTGACGAAACACAATGTTCATTTGTGCAAATACATTATACGTTGTATGGGGCTTTTGCATAATAGCATGGATCGTAACTCTGACTGCATCTCGCTGACGATCATCTTACTTACGCTTGAACGTTTCCCTCCGACATTTCCTGCTGGTAGCATACATCCAGTCAGTTCCATCGTACGTACACCAAATTTATCCAGTCGTCTCTTTGGTACAAATTTTTCATCATGTGCATTTTGTCATTCTTAATTAAAAGAAAGAAACTATCCATTTGTGTACAGCTCCTCCCACAACGGGAAGTCCACCGCAGTTTCTTGAGTTGATTCAACCTGTGGAAACCATGGAAGGAGAAACAGCTACATTGGCTTGTACTGTGGCTGCAAGTCCAAAACCAAAGATTGAGTGGTATAAAGATGAATTTCCTATAAAAGATAATGAACGAATTGAGAGCCATTTTGATGGTAGGGTCTGTACCTTTAAGATAAGGGACGTCAACCTAGATGATGAAGGACTATATAAATGTGTCGCTAGTAACGAATACGGTACTGCATCTTGTGCTACTGAGATTCTAGTTGAAGAAGCAGTAGTCGTTATCAAAAAGAGACCGGAGTCTGTAATTGAGACATCAGGAAACACTGCATATTTCGATCTAGTTGTTTCTGGACAACCACCTCCAGATGTCGATTGGTATTTAAATGAGAAAAAGATCGTAAACCGAGGACGATTTCGTATATCTGAAGACAAAAAGGATGGGCGATATCAGCTAACTATACAAGATACGAAGTCTGATGACAGTGGAACTATAAGTTGCGTAATACGAAGTGGTGAAGTAGAGCAAACGTGTGAAGCTTACCTCCAAGTGAAACACAATCCGAAATCGCCAAAAGAAATTGAAAAAGAAAGAAACGAAAGATTTGTCGATCTCAATAAAGAACTTTCTTTAAAGTTTGGGACAAAAGATCAGCCTGAGGATGACGGAATAGAAAGAGAAGAAATTGTCGATGAAGTGGGTAAAGATGAATCTTTTTCTGAAATAAAATTCGAAATATCTCCTCAAATGGAAGGGAAAGTGATTGAGCTAAACAAGGAGCTGGCTAAGAAATTAGGTGCACGTAAGCCTGTTGCAGATGAACCTCTCGAGAAAGAAGAAAAAACAATTCAACTAAATAAGGAAATGACGTTCAATATTGGCGGAGGACAGCCTGCGAAACCCGAAGAATCTCAACCAATTCCTTCTCAAAAACCTCATATTCTTGGCGAGGAGATTGAAATTGATTTGGGTTCCGATGATTTATCAAGCCCTATAATTCAACGTCAGGTAAACCAGACAGACCAAAAGCAGCCTAAAACTCCACGAGATGATAAAAGCGAAAGAACTCCTTCGCATCGAAAACATCCGACTCCAGACGATACGTCGATATCAAAGCAAACCGTGATACTTGGGGAAGAAGTTAAGCTCGATCTTGGAACAGGCGATGCTGTAACCCCAGTAATTCAACTGCAAGTAGGACGTCCTGAAGAAAGACAACCTCTGTCAGAAGCAGTAGTTCCAGCAAACGCTCCTCCAAAAGAAGAGGAAGAAACCGTTAAACCAGTGCAACAAACTGTTGTGATGGGCGAAGAAATAAGGCTCGATTTAGATACGGACGATATAGCTCATCCTGTCGTTGTTCGACAAGAACAAATGCTAGGAGGCAAAAATGCTCACAATCCGCGTCCGGGTAATCCACATCCACGTGAAGTAGGCCCCACGTCTGTTCCCATGAGAACTGTTGATCTTGGCGAAGAGATTTCCTTTGATATTGGAACAGAGGGAAGAGACGTTGAAATTATTGATTCTGGCACGATGAGGTTTGATGCGGAAGTAAACAAAGACGGAGATCGACCTCATTTTATTGATTCGGGAGAAAGAGCAACTCCTGCTGAAGTAACGGAGACTGGGGATGTAAAGCTAGAAGTAAAAGTCGGTGGGAGTCCAAAACCTGATGTTGTATGGATGAAAGATGACGAGGTTATTATAGGCAGTCCTCATTATGACATCAAATGCTTCGATGATTTACATACACTTATTATCAAATCTCCCACCGACGATGACAAAGGTATGTACAAGTGTATGGCTTCAAATGATCGCGGAATTGCCTCCAGAACCTTTGAAGTAGGTGTTGAGAGACCTGACAAAAGCAAGCGTCCTTCATTCGAGGAAATAGATGGGAAATCTCCGCTTGTCATGACTGATGATGGTGACCTTATTCTCGAGGTTAAGGTAAAGGGACAGCCAATGCCGAATGTGAAATGGTATAAAGATGGTTTACCTCTGAAAGTAAACGATCGAATTTCTATTGATTGTAAAGACGGCGTCTTTACAGTAACTATCAAAAATTCAACAGCAGAGGATTCTGGCATCTACAAGTGTGAAGCTAAAAACGAAGCAGGAACAGCTATTCGAAAATTTTCCATTGATGTTGAATCCTTTATGCCGAAACTCCAAGCATTTGTTCATAAAGATCAAGATTTTCCACAGTTTTCGGACAGAGAAGGAGTTTCCCCATATGAGGTTAACGAGGATGGGGATATTAAGCTCCAAACAAGAGTTACTGGTTATCCTGAGCCTGACGTTGAATGGATGAAGGATGGAAAACCTGTGAGAGGTAGCGAACGAATTGAGGTACAAATACGCGGAGATACTCATATACTCATCATAAAATCACCTGTGAGTAGCGATGCCGGAAGCTATACCTGTGTTGCCAAAAATACGCGAGGGACAAATGTCAGGACGTTCGATGTTACTATTGAAACTGGAACAGCAGCACAAGAAGTTTCAATTCCAGAAGATATTGGAAACGTTAGGGCACAATTCATTGAAAAGGGATCGACAGCGCCAGTGCCTTTCGAAATAATTGATGATGGCAGTGTAAAGTTACAGGTCAGAATATATGGCATTCCAAAACCTTCACTTGAGTGGTCTAAAGATGGCTCACCTCTTGAATCGTCTGATCGTATAATTATCAGCAGCGAGGATGATCTACATACAGTAATTATTAAAGAACCAACAATAAACGATACTGGAATGTACAAATGTGTAATTTCAAACACCGCAGGAAAAGCGACAAGAACGTTTGATGTTGATATCGAGGCAGTAAAACCAAGCCATCAGGTTAAAGGTGCCCTCAGTGAACAGTTGATTTTACCAAGGTTTATTGATGTTACCGAGGTCGAACCATACAGGGTTAGCTACGATGGCGATTTCACTTTGACGGTAAAGCTTTCCGGTTCTGGTAAAGTAGAGTGGCAGAAAGACGGTAAGAAAATCAAAGAAAGTCGGAGATACTCAATGCGTCAAGATGATGATCTACACATGCTTACAATAAAAAATGCTACAGAGAAAGATCAGGGAATTTATAAATGTGTCGTTACTAATGACGCTGGTGTCAATTCTAAATCGTTTGACGTCACTGTCGAAGATCTAAGACCACCTGTTCTTGAAAAACGTCAATCAAAAGAATATGTTTCGCCCTATTTTATTGAAAAAGATGTCACATCCTTTAAGACAACAGAAGATGGACATGTAGTGCTTACAGTGAAAGTTGGTGGTCATCCAAAACCTGAGGTCACCTGGTCTAGGGATGATAAAGAAATAACAGAAAGTAAAAAATTTAGTTTGAAAAGTGATCATGATGTGTTCACTCTGACCATCAAAAGCCCAACAAAAACCGACCGAGGCACATACAAATGCACTGCGTCAAACCAAGGCGGTGTCAGTGTGAAAAGATTTAACGTCGACATTGAATGGGATGAACCGACAAAGGAAACCCCTTTTGAAGTAAATTTGCCGGTATTCATCGACGAAGGCGTCGTACCATTTCAAATAACGGAATATGGGGACATTAAACTGACCGTGAGAGTGAAGGGTAAGCCCAAACCAACCGTAAAGTGGAGTAAAGACGATCAAACTATTACCTCAAACGACCATTTCCAGGAAGAAAGTGAAGATGATATGTATTACCTGATCATCAAGAAGCCGTCCACGGAGGACGAAGGGGTCTACAAGTGCACGATTAGCAATGATGTTGGAATTAATGTGAAAACATTTGAAGTTGATTTCGAATACGTAGGTCGTGAACCAGAGCCGAGTTTGAAAATAAAAACGAAACAAGAAGAAAAAAGAATATTCATTGATGAGAATGTAGTTCCATTTGAAATGACGGATGAAGGTAATGTCAATCTTGCAGTAAGAGTTGCTGACACCTCTACTACCGACATCGAATGGTCAAAGGACGACGTCCCAATCAAACCAAGCAGTCGCGTCAAATTTACTGAAAACGAAGACACATTCACGCTTACCATCATTTCACCAACGGCAGACGATAAAGGGACTTATAAATGCACCGCTCATACGCCTATTGGTAATGCAGTGCGGTCCTTTGATGTAGAAATCGAAGGTGAGACAACACCCTCTAAATCACATCCTTTTGAAAAACAAGCTGCACCGAAATTCGAAGATGATGATGAGATAGTTCCTCTTCAAGTAACTGACGAAGGTGATTTAGCCCTCACAGTGAAGGTAAAGGGTAAACCCAGACCACAAATTGATTGGTCGAAGGATGACAAACGGTTAAAGCCAACTGATAAAGTAATAATCACTGAGAAAGACGACACGTTTTCATTGTTAATTAAGTCACCAACCCCTGCAGATAAAGGAGTTTATAAATGTGCAGCTAGGAATGATGGTGGAACAAGCATTCGAAGTTTCGACGTGGAAATAGAAGGTGACGAGCCCGAAGAAGCCGAGGCACCAAAAACACTTCTCCTATCAAAAGATGAACAAAGACCGAAATTCATCGAGGAAAAGGTAGAACCAATTAAGATAACTGACGATGGTGACTTAAACCTCACTGCCATTGTCAAAGGTAAACCAAAACCAGAAGTGACTTGGACAAAAGACGACAAACCAATAAAACCAAGTGACCGAACCGTCATTACTGAGACTGATGATACCTATTCGTTGACTATCAAATCACCAACATCAGATGATAAAGGAACGTACAAATGCACTGCCACTAGCGACGTTGGTTCAAGCATTCGAAGTTTCGACGTGGAAATAGAAAAGGAAGAACCCACAGATAAGCA
>WUAP02158074.1:0-10159 GCA_015163945.2 Stichodactyla helianthus
AACAACTCAAAAATTACTACTGTGCGAAGTTTCATGAAAATTCCATGTGCGGTTTTATTTCTTCGGAATTACCTTAAGTCTTAAAATTTTTCCGAGTACGTAATACTTCATTTTCATAGTCGCAGTTCCTGTGGTGAGTAAGTGAAAATCCGTTAAAACTTTTTCTTACGTATTAAACGTTGATAAAAGGTATTTTTGATTTTGGTTACAGAATATTTTAGAAAGAAAAACTCCCAATTATGGTATTGCTATTGCCCATTGTCTTTTAGTAGTAATCAAGCGGTCAGCTTTACCAGCCTAAAAACCCCAATTTATGGAATGAACTATCGAAAAGTATATTTCGAGTAGTGACAAAATAAAATATTTTCTGAAATGGTACAATATTTGACTTCACATTTAACGAGCTTGCGATTTTTTGGTGAATTCATGGCCGAAAATAAGATTCTATTTTGTTGACTCCAGTGGTTTTGGGACGCATGACCAGTACCCTGTGCGTACTTTGATCATGACATCATCAGCATTAACACGTGATATAGGTAAAGGTAAACAACAGATGTCAAGATGTTGACAGATGAGTATCACGTGATGGCTACGGTCAAGGTCGTTGCCGGCCGTACCAAAGTACAAAATATTGAAGTCAGCACGCACACAAACACAAAAGGAAAGAGATAAAGAAGAAAAAAAAAACGAACAAACAAACAAAGAAAATAGGAAAAAACATGAAAGGGAACCACGTGCAAATCATATCTATAGCCAGCAACCTTTTATGCTTTCTTACACATTTCCTAAGATAGTTTTTAAATGCCTTTTCCTTGGCCGAGTGCTGTTCTGCCCTCTGAGGTGTTTTCCCCGGTAGTTTCCCTCGTATATTTTCAGTTTCACTTTTGGTTTTAATTTACATCTTTAGAATATCTTAAACTTTCGGAAACAATATCCAATGACTGAGATTTTCACTTTAGAAGTCTTTACAGTGCGATATATTATTTGAGTTACGATGCAACTTGAAGATGTAAACTTACTTTTTTGAAAAAAAATTCCCTATCAATTTATTAATTTATCAAGGCTATCAATTCTTTCCTTATAAGTGAAATCACACTGTTGCTTCAATCAGTAAGTAAAAGATGTTTTAAAGTTTATGACTACTTTTATACAACTGAGATTCCCCAAAACATATATTCTTGATTAATCTATTCCCTTGCTTGAACAAGTTTCAGAAACTTTCTAGTAGTCCCTCGATCAGTCAAGCCAATTTTTTTCTGCTTGAAGATGAAGACGAAACAGGACCTCTTGAAAACTTTCCCGAATTATCCCCAACCCCAAACGAAACCTTAACTTGCAGTCAAGTAACAAGTTCGAAAATGAATTTAACATTCCAAGCTTTGCTAGTAGGGGAAAGTCCCTCAGGAAATAGCTGCACGACCCATAAGTCTAAGTTGCCTTTTTCATAAGTATAATCCAAATTTTTCCCCTTGCTGACTCATTCTTACATTTTTGCGGCCCACGTTACAAAACTAAAGCATTAAACTAACATTAATTCAATTTTTAGGGAAGAAATCGTGGGAGTTTTACATAAGCACGTTTCAGCGTTTTTACCATTGTTTTTTTGTCAAGTTCAAGTTTGGGGGAATCCCCTAATACATATTCATGAGGGAAATTTTCATGTTACCATAATCCTCTTCGCGTCATCTTGATCGGTGATTGGTTAATCACCTTGAAAGTCAGGTTGTGATTGGTTGATATGATCACGTGCAGGACGGGTTGTTTCCCTGGGACTTTCCCTTCGAGCCCACAAGCTTCTCTTTTATAGCTGTTCCGCCATTTTTGATCATTTTGCATTGAAACGTACTTTGAGTTTTAGATTCAATTTTTGGAGTTCCCATCCTTTGATCGTGGGTCATTCTTGACACACAAAGTTTTCTAAAGCTATTACTCGAGGGAGAAAGAGAAAAAGGACACAAAAGTACGACGATATGTCCAATCTTAATGAGAAAAGAGTATTAACACCAAGAGGAGCGGCCATGCAACGGGAATACATTAACCCTCATCGTTTAGCAGTTCTAAACAAAATGGAACAAGGTAAGAACCTGACTGTAGACAACTGTGATTCAGGACTTGGCGATAGTTTCAAGTCACAAGACGGAAGCTTCGAGCGTGATGAGCAAGAAACGGCAAACCTTCTTCAAAGTTTGACGATGATCGAAGAAGATAGTTTACTAGTCAGCGATGACGAAGCCATGAAAAACCGCCATTCTGGACCCTGCACGTCTCTCCCAATTCCTAATCAACCGCCTGCTCCAGTAGTACAAAGCTCTCCGTCTCAAAATAGCCCTATCGAAAACGTTATGAACTTTGCACAAAGCAACGACGTTCGCTATCTCCTCGCTCCTATGAGAGACGACCTTATGATGCAGAATGAAGATGGCGACACGTAAGTTGATATTTGATATTTCGTAATTTTCCAGGTGTTGTGTTATCGCTAAACCTTTTTATAATTAATTTGGAAAATACCTGTACTCTCAAAGCCAAATATCATTTACTCGAAGTTTCGATTCATGATTTGGTTTTAGAAGAGTATTTTAATAAATAATATTTGTAATATTTTTGTTGATAATTATCAGTCGCATAATAAAACTATTAGACTAACGGTTATAATTTCTTTTTACGCAGTCCACTACACCTCGCTATTATCCATGGAATCCCCATTATAGAGGCTTTAATAAGTGTCGCACCAAATAAAGAATGCCTGAATATTTTTAACGATCTAAGACAGGTAAAAACTGAAATTTGCAAAGAGACATTACAGGAAGTTATTCCTTAAGGTGATACTCTTGGCTATGAGGAAGTTGGAATACTTAAATTTTCCCTCAGCTGTTTTTTCCGTCTTTCTTTTTGTGCATTTGAGTGAACTTTTGTTAAAAGATTTTATTGAAATTTGATGTTTTTTGTTAACAGACACCAATGCATCTTGCTGTAATCACCAAACAGTCCTCCGTCATCAATGCACTAATGAGGAATGGGGGAGCAATCGACATAGTTGACCGTTATGGAAGAACACCACTGCATCTTGCATGTGAGAATGGAGATATGGCCTGCATCGACATTCTTACTAGCCCTCTTAGATGTGACAGTGGGATTCATGAAGAGGTTCGGGCATATCTTGTTGCATTGCTGAATGCCAGAGATTACAAAGGTATATAAAGAATCTTTATTCTTTGTGTGTGAATACTAAACCAAAAAGAAAATCTATAAATGCAGACCCTTAATAGTGGTATATATCATGGTATTTCATGAAAATAAGTGGAAGGCTTGCAGCAATGGTCACACTAATTTCCACAGACATGTCCAAACAAATCTTGGTATGCATTATCTGAAGTGAAAGTAAATGGCAATGGTGGGGAAACACCCCACTCCTGGGAACATCAATGCTTATTGCCAAACGGGAACATTTTGCTTACATAAAAGTGAAAGCTCCTCCTAGCTCTGAATTTTGTCCAGTTTATTTTCCCAAGTTTTGTTGTTTCTAGTTCTACATAATTAAATCTTTTTAAATTGTTTTATAGGATTTTCTCCTCTTCACCTGGCTGCAAAGGGAAACCATATTGATGCTGTTGGGCTGCTTATAAACCTTGGAGCTGATGTTGATTTACCGGTAAGATTAACATCGTGCAGCTAACAAATGTTATACATGCAATAAGCAATTATCCTTTTACAGATTTTCTCAAAATTTCTAATGTAATTTCATTTGTTTTCAAAGGATGGAACAGCTGGAAGAACTGCAGTTCATCATGCTATTGAAGACAATAATTTTGGAATGCTGAGAGAGTTGCTGTTCAACTATAGAGCAAATGTAAATGCTCAGAGATGTGATGAGTGCACACCATTGCACATTGCGGCAGGGCGTGGCCTTATAGAAATGTCAGCTATGTTGATAGCTGCTGGAGCAGATCTGTCAATCCCCAATCATGATAATGAGACACCACTGGATAATGCAACTGATGAGGTTAATATGCCATGTCTTGAGCTGTAATTAAGTTGATTTAATTATAAAAGTCCAGATTTGGCTTTATTTTTCCTCAGGGTGACATTAATAATTTATTATTTTTCATTTTTCTATAGGTGTTGAATGCTTTCAAGAAATATCTGTAATGATCAAGAAAAGCCAGCTCCCGTTGGAAGTCTGATTATAAGAACAATCAGATATGAAGGTGGAAATCCTGCCATTCTCAGCTTCATGTCCGAAGAAACAACTGCTCCATCCCACGTGCCATTCAATCAGTAGTGTGGGTACCTGCTAAGGAGCTGTTCAAACATTTGCCTGCTCAATCTAACTGGCCTTTGCAGATGGTATGTCCTACTTGCTATAATGGACCAGCAAGCCTCACAAAGGTTATATAATAAACCTTTTAAATACACTGCATGATTGGGGTGTCATATAGAATGCTTAGAATAATTTGGATGTTTTAAATCTATATTTTGATCCTGAAGTTTCAAACTTGACAACATTTAACTTATTATATGGCACCATATCCAATCACAGACATAGCTATTTGTTCTGAAAAGTTTTTCTAATTTTTGATTTGAAATTCCATGGTTTAGCAGCTGTCATTGTTTAGAAATATATTTAATTCCACTTGTTGAATGTTAGTATTTACAGTACAATGGATAGATATTTTTAGTCATCTCATACAGGATTTGCATACAGAAAAGTGCTTAGTTTAGAATCATTAACCTTTATTGATATTCACCAAATGTATAGAGAATTTGTACAGTTCGTTAGCGTTGCAAGATTTTCAAAAGATTAAAAAATATAAACATAAAAAAAGCAAATAAAAAGCAATGAAAGAGATTCTGAAACATCCAAGAAAGATGCCTGTGAATAAGATGAGCTAAAGATTCCCTGTAGGCAAGGTCTAACAATACAATACATTCAGAACACAAGTTTCAAATCACAAACTTATGTAATGTCAAGAATATACACAAGACTTGTAGACCAGAAGACTAGTGAATTATTCAATGTCACACAACCTTCAATCTACTATGTACCTGAGTATACCTTGCAAGTCACATGACCTTGTGATGTCATAAATGTGCAAATAAAAAAAATTGTGCCATATCAAAATTAAAATTATACTCTTCCCTGCCTTCCTGAATTATTATAACAATTCAAACACTGCACTTACCAATAAATTACAACTGGTTGTTACACCTTAAGTTGAATGAGTTGAAAATACTACAGTGTACCAATCCAGGAAGACTGCCAAGACAAAAAGAAGACAAAGTTTACTCAAGCTTACAATTCGTGAAAAACTTTGGAGAAACTGTAAAATTATAAGTCCTTATTAAGAGTGAATGGTTTGAACCCAGGTGTAAACGATGGTGTTGTGTGATCTTCCGGGTGTATAGTGTAGTCTTAAGAAAGACCGTTGTTGACGTCTGACGTTTCGACAACCTGAGCGAAAGTCATCTTCAGAGTGAGGAAACGAAGACTGTTCGTTTCCTCACTCTGAAGATGACTTCCGCTCAGGTTGTCGAAACGTCAGATGTCAAACACAATCTTTCTCAAGACTACATTTTACACCTGGACGATCACACAACACCATCATTCTAAAAATATATTTGACACAAAGTTTCAAAAGCACTAGCCATGGAGAAAGTTCAAAAGCAGGAACAAGTAAAAGCTTCAAAGCTAAAATTGCATCAAATAAAAAGCATACTTGCGCTGGGGAAGGAGAACTTGAAAATCGTTGAACAATTTTCCCGAAAAAAAAATTGAATGAAAGTTTTGACAGCTTTGAGAAAGTAACGAGGGAATAGTAGTGTTTTGGTCTCCCTGTGGTAAAATTATTCGGGGAGACTGGCACCCACTATGGATCGCGGGCTCACTACCGGCTGATGCAAGTTTTCCCAGAAAGAAAGAAAAAAATATATATTGAATGTTTTCTGTTTACACAAGAAAACTAGCGAAATCTTTGACCGATCGTTTAGCTATCTGGCTATCCTCGAGAAGAAACATGGCAGCGACCGTAGATGACAGTAGCAATGGGACTTTAGAGGAGAATTTTGAGCAAATTGTGACGATGGAGACGGTGATAGCTGCAGACAACAAGGGCATAGACTATGATAAACTCATTAGTAAGCAGGAAATATCCTTAAAATTATACAGAGAAAATAGAAATAGGGTAAAACAAACTGCTGAAATACCAAGGATGAGTCTTTAAATTTCTAAAAAATAGTTTTTAGGGGACTTTAAAGCCAGTAAAATGTAATACCAGAAGTAGCCTGAAGACTAGCTGAATTTTCGTGGTCAGCTTTTAAAGTGTATATCAAGGGAAAAACTTTATTTTGAAAATCACTCGTATGAGTAATGTGAAATAGGGTGGTTTTAGTTCTTTTGGATGTGGACTTCTTTATTCAGAGAAATAAACATTTGAAATATCGTTATGCAAATGAGATGACGTAAATTCCAGAATGTGATACATTTTGAATTATAATTTATGACAAGTGCTCTGACGTAAGATATCTTTAAAGTGTACCAAACCATAGATTTCAGTTATAAAGATGATTTGCAAATGAAAAAACAGCAGTAATTTCCACAACAGCAATTTTGTATAATAAGTTAGTCCTGAATTTATGTCATCTCATTTGCATTTTGATATTCCAAATGTCTATTTCTCTGGATAGAGAAATCCACATCCAAAAAAACTAAAACCATCCTACTTCATAGTAATCATATGAGTGATTTTCAAAATAATTTTTTTCCCTTGATATACACTTTAAAAACTTCTATTCGTTTTGTCTTTAATAGGAGATTTTGGTTGTTCTGCACTAAGTCAGTCCCATCTTGAAAGAATTGAAAGATTAACTGGTAAACCAGTCCACCATCTTTTGAAGAGAGGTGTATTCTTTTCTCACAGGTACAGTTTTAACTAATATTGTCTTAACAGAAAGGCATTTATTTATTTTGCATGAGTAGGTAATCTAGACTTCCCAAAAAGGAGTATGCTGTCATGGGGAAAACCCAAGTCAATTACATACAACAGCTGATGTAAACCAATAGTAATGTATAATAGACATCAATACACCCTCCCCTTGGCCCCCCCCCCCACCCCCTATGGTGTGGGAGGGTTGAGTGGATAAGTGTGTAGGACGGAAAGGAATAAACTAGCAGGTGATGGGTGTTTCAGAAACATCTCTATCCTAGACATCTAGAAGCAAATGCTTATTATAGCTATTCTGATTTTTGCCTTTTTCGGCTTACAAATTGAGCTCTTCTTCCTTCATTGGTCAATTGCAATCATCTCCATGTTCATTCATACTCATTGTGTCTTCAGCCCAGACAACTAATAGCAAAGGGATTTTGTTATTTTAAGCTATTTCAATCACTTGGTGTTTCAGCATTCAAATATTAGTCTTTCCACCTATTTTCTTCTTGACAGTCATTTGTGCATCACCTGATCATATAGATAATTAAATTTTTTCTGAAAATAATAAACACAGCAAAAATGCAGTAATGGTAGTAAATTATTAACTAAAAATGTTCTTAAATTCCCTTACAGAGATCTAGATGCCATGCTTGACATGTATGAGAAAGGGCAACCATTTTATCTTTACACTGGCAGAGGACCATCTTCAGAGTCTATGCACTTGGGACATCTTATTCCCTTTATATTTACTAAGTAAGACTTAAGCATTTTCTTTAATTTATCATACAATGAGGATATTATAATATGGGTTAGCATGAAGTAATGTTTGTTGCCTCTTACTGCTGTGAGGATTAGGTACTTTTAGACAGCACATGTGGATAGAGTTCACTTGATATATTGCTCTCTTACTTAAATACAAGGGCTTTTCTACTTGTTCTCCACTTTTCCTCCTACCATAAATATCTATCAACATGTGAGATGAGTGCACTTAATATTATGTCCTTAACTGTAATTTATTATTTTCCACTAACATTTCTTCAGGTATCTACAGGAGGCATTTAATGTTCCATTAGTCATTCAACTGACAGATGATGAAAAGTTCTTTCTGAAAAAGAATCTTACAAGTGAAGAAACTCACCGATTAGCCTATGAAAATGCTAAGGATATAATTGCTCTGGGATTTGATGTCAAAAACACCTTCATTTTTTCAGATATTGATTATATAGGGTATGTTTAATTTTGTTCTTTAGCTAAAATTTTTAATTTTCATTTCACTGTTCTGTGTTTCCTTTGATTTCTGGAAAATCTTAATGTTTTCTCCTGTTTTTATAATAATTATAATAATATGAATATTTTAGCAGGATAAACACTTCAACAAAGATTGCCGTTATCAATGTGTGTCCTGTGGGAAAAACTAAAAATGGATATATAAATGAAAATATAAATGAAAATAAGCAAAATAAATATATAAGGGGTAACTATGATGCCAGCAAGTGATAACAATTAAAGGATAAAAATATAAAAATCATAAAAATCCAATAATAATGTTTATTCAAAGATAAAGTCCTTAAAGTTTTCTAATTTTCTAATGTTAAGAGGAAGTTCATTATAGGTCCTTGCTCCCATGTAAAAGAATCCTTTATTTGCATATTCAGTTTTTATCTGAGGTAGTTGAATGTTGTAGGTGTTATTTCTTGTGCATTTCAGGAGCAGTCCATCCTTTTACCAAAATATTATAAAAATTCAAAAATGTATTACATTTAACCAAGTCAGAGCTACATTTGGTTTTGTAGAAACAGATAGTATAGGTAAGTGGTGCACAACCTTTGCATTGTCTAACCATTTTGATTTACCAAACTTTTCATATGTCCAAAAATTTCTACACTTATTTCAAAAAAAGGTTGTCAGTCAGAGATCTGAAATCTGGAATCTGAGACTGAGAGGAATTGAGGAAATGAGCTGTGAGTTCATTTTTAGATTAAGTTTTACTTTCAAATTCAGTTTTATCCTTTAGTAGTTTGCAATCAGTAAATAGCTAAATATGACACCACCTTTGAGTGATGTCCTGCACAGATAAATTGCCTGGCCCAGATTTCAGATTTCAGATTGCCAAACAACAACCTTTGTTGAAATAGGTATATATAACCAAAATCAGTAGAGTGTCTTTTTCAAAAACAAACTGACATGGCGTGGCATGACAGGTTAAGTGACATAGACAGTGGGGTTGCCCCTCTTATTTATTATTGGCATATGATTGAACAATTATTAGTGTCAGCTTAATTTTCACTCAGGATTAATTCTTTACATGCTATTTTTTAATATAATGTTTCAGGAAAAATAGCCTTTCCTGCTATTCAAGCTGCTCCTTCTTTCTGTAATTCATTTCCTGAGACCTTCGGAAACAGAAAAGATGTGCCCTGTTTGATTCCATGTGCTATTGACCAGGTAGGCTACCATTTCTGCATGATAACTTCAAATATAGGTTAAATTAACTTGAATTTTGATGATCATTTGTCTACTCTGCTTAATAGTAATGTCATTTTTGCTTATCAGTTAGAAATATACAGCAATAGCTCTTTCAAAAAGGTTGATGGGGTGAATGGCGATCAGTGATTGGCGATTGCATGACCAAAAGGAACTGTGGAGCAATGAGAATTTCTTCATATTCATTTTTTAGCCTAAACAATACCTGCACCATTCACCGAAGATCTTCAGCAGGCATTTAAGAAATGAATCATCAATTGCCATTCACTGTTTACCCTGTCACCTTTTTTGAAAATATCTGCATATGAATTTTTGAAATACCAGTTTGAACAGATTTTTTACTTCTCATTCCTTTAATTATTTTTCCTTTTTTCTGTAGGATCCTTATTTCAGACTGACAAGAGATGTTGCTCCAAGAATTGGTTGCTATAAGCCTTCTTTAATCTTCTCAACATTCTTCCCAGCTCTTCAAGGAGCCAAGACAAAGATGAGCGCTAGCGACCCAAACTCTTCCATCTTTCTCACAGATACACCAAATCAAATCAAGAAAAAGGTGAGATTTAAATACTATGAGAAATTCTGCCCAATCTTCGGGAAGCACAGGTGGCATAGCAGATAGATTGCTCGCCTCTCACCAATGCAACCCAGGTTTGAGTCCCACCGGGCTCGGTGTCGTATGTGAGTAGAGTTGTTTGTTGGTTCTCTCCTGTGCTTTGAGGGTTTTTCTCTGGGTTCTCTGGTTTTCCTCCCTC
>WUAP02158096.1:0-10157 GCA_015163945.2 Stichodactyla helianthus
ACAACTCAAAAATTACTACTCTGCGAAGTTTCATGAAAATTCCATGTGCGGTTTTATTTCTTCGGAATTACCTTAAGCGCACCTAAAACCCATTTACCGCCTCCATTTCTTATTTTCCTAACTGTGAAGATTTACAGAATAAAATGATTTTATCAAGAGACTACAGATGCATTGATAGCGCACGGATTAGCTTGGCATTCTCCTGCTGTGAGCCTCTTACATTACATATCTTTATTTGGTAACACAGGTTAGAGAAAAGGTCGCACTCGAAGGCTGATGTGGATCACCTGCTACAATGCACTAAAATTAAAAGTTAAAATACTGATAAATATACATATTAAAACTATTGTATCTCTTTAACTTTTTGATTTCATTATCGATGTTTGTGGTATGTTGATCGGCACAGGGGGCCGTGAAGTTCAAACTTTATTCAAAATATCAACCAATGTGGGCAGCTCTGAGGTGAATGAATGAGAACTAGGATAAAATTTAACCAGCTGTGATCTGCGAGTCCGAATCATATTCTGAAAAGAAATTAAATTCTAAGTTATAAGGTATGTAGGCTGGGGTTTAATGGGCCTCTGATTAGAGTGAGTTGATAATTACGATGGCCCTTAATCACAAGGCAGCCATGTTTATTCCCAAGAGAATGAAAACTTTTGTTCTTCTTCGCGTGAACTCGTTCTGAAGTGTTTGAATGCGAGGCCACGCGGGGGAAAATGTGTTGTTTTAACCAACATGGCCGCCGCGTGATTAAAGCAGCTGGTAATGCATTATTTTTGCGTTGAAAAAATGGGAATTATTGGAATGGGATTGAGATTAAGGTCAATGGGATAGGAAATAGAAAGTAGAGGATGGGCCGCCTGCGCTTAAATACGAATTTTACTTTTCAAGTGAGAGATATTCAATACGAGAAGATAAAATTCGTATCTCCAAGCGACCATGTAATGTTCTGTTTATTTTATGAATATCGATGAAATATCCCAGATCAAGGAAGAATTTTAAGGCTATTTGTGATTGGTTGATACAAGGGTAGTCATGGCAACGGTGATATCTTCACATGTGAAGGATTACAATTATATTCACTGTGTGCGAGGTTTAAAAACAGGAGAAATCCTGCTATTTCATCGATATCTATATGATTAAAATAATAATAATTGTAATTTCTTATTTATTGCAAATATCCAAACAATTGTCATCAAATGCGCAGAATAGAATCGACATGATTTTTTCCCAAAATTCATCTCTTATACTGGATATGGTATTGTGTTAAACCTTAAAGCAGGGAAACTCTGATTAGCACCCATCCTTCCTTTCCCACCCGCCAAGGAGCGTTGACTTAGCGCATGACAATGAATAGATAAAAGATACACTTGCTTTCACTGCGTAAATAAGTTTTGTGTCAGTTTCTTTTTCGCTTTACGTTACGATAGAACAAACATGGAGGACACACACATAAGAACGGAATGTAAAGTTTGTACAGCAAACATGTCACGTTTATTACACACAGGCTGAGCAGGCTTTAGACTTTGCACAACGGAAATGACAAAAGAAAATGTGTAAAAATAGATGAAATGTTTAAAGCAAATTGAAATGATTGAAGTGGAGTTGACAATGAATAAGACAGCACAAACTGTAAGAAATATTTGTCAAAAGTGATAGACAAATTATTACAAGTTAGAAGTTAAATTAGAATGAGTGGCTTGCCTTTGCATGAGGAAATCACCAATAGTTTGCCGTTTCTAACGCATTTGAATGGCGTCATCAATCATTTTCTTCAAAACACCAAAGACACAGTCAAAATAATGACTTCGCTATTGTGCATCGAGGGGGGATGTCCTTTGTTATGGCATACACGCACAATTTAACAACCCAAAAAACACCTAAATGTTATATAAGACCTTGTCATCGCTTCTATTTTTGTCGCCTAACATGGCAGAGGATAGAAAACGTGCTAAAGGGATAGGCCAAAGCATTTCGAATGTAACTAATATATGAGATGGCTGAACTCAATGGCTCATTAAAATGCTCTGAAATGCTTGTAGTTCTTTGTAATATTTTTCGTAGCCGGATTAACAAAAGCCTATTTTTTAAGAAAACACAAGTCAAAAAAAATTCCTAAAACGTGATTATATAAATTGACTTTCATAACGACATTTAACTTTGGGGTTAACAACACGGAATTTTCGTTTTTCGACCATTCCGAAATAAACACAGTTGTTTTCCTTGATACAAGAAGATTTGTAAGGCCTTTTTAAGAGTTAAGATATATTCAATAAATGATTAAAACCAAGAGTGGTACGATTTTTGATCGTAACTTAGATTAGAGTCACTCACATTAGAATATAAATTGAGTTAGAGTGATTCCAAGATCCCAAGATTCATTAGGGATATCAGTGTGCTATTTTTATGTCACTGCTTATGAGTCTGTGATAAAAAAAGGCGAAGAAAACAGATGAAAAACGCGGGAAAAACGGGTAGACGCGCAAAGAAAAACCTAAGAAACTTAAGACTTCTTCTTCCTTTTCGTGGACAATGAATGACCACACAAACACTTTAGAAATACAGTCAGGAACAATATAAATAAGGATAAGCGACAGAAAACCTCCTTGGTTTTAGACCGACATCATGTAGCTATCTTTCGAGAGCTGTATTAAATATTAATAAATTACTTAGGAACAAAATTCAACTGTGTATATAAGTCTGTCATAATCAAAAATGTACACAACCAAATGGTTTCTATAGCAAAGGGCTTCTCTTTCAACAATTAGCATTAATGGCGAGGAAAACACCTCAACTATTACGAACTCTTCCCTTACGTGCTATTGAAGGAAAAAGCACAATTTTTGAACAGCAAAACCAAGTGCCGTTGACTTGTTAACGATTGATTCTGAGTTCTAGCAAAGTCAATTTAAAATTAACGTTTTTTTCCGTTTGTATGAGAGCAGTGAAATTATTGGAGATAGACAATTTGGCTATCCAACACAGCGGTCGAGATTATAAAATATTCATATTTTGATGGCATTGTCTTTCTGAACTGAATGCTAGAAAGAAACTTTCGGCTTTGATGGAAATATCTTGGGGCACTGGTTTCTTATGTCGTATTGAGGCTAATCAAATTCTTCCTGATTCACGACCGCTAGGGGGGACTACAGAATCAGCTGGCCGCCCTACCAAAATTCTGGGAGTAGAATAGCTGGATATTACGGGTTTTATTCAACTGTTCAAAGACAAGAAATTTCATTCTACTTTAGGCAATCGCTTAAGCCGACCAAACAGCTGCTCTTAGCTTGGGTCACGTGAACCACTCCACTCCACTCCATTCGCTTTAGATGATTTTCTAGTCAGCTTTCTTTTCGATTTTCCTTCCTGGTTTTAAAGAGGATTCTCTGTCAAGATAAAACACCAGTCTAGAATACGTGGTCCTATGAATTTAGTTTCAGAGGTGGTTGTCCAATTCAAATAGACGCCAACGACCCATCTACTCTTGTATGATTTGTTTACGATACGAAAACCTCAGAGATATAAGACTTTGATCTCTGTTGATCATTTGAAGTGAATTGGAAAAAGCCCAGTAATACCCCTAGTCGTCCAAGGTCTGAGAGGCAGAAAACGACAGTCTCGCCATGGAAGCTGTACTGGTGTCGGGCGCTCAAGCTATCCAGAATGAAAACTATGGATTAACAGAGGGGTATGATGGATCTTGGAGATGTCGAAGACCTTCAGATACGCGAGCATTTCCCGGGTTTTCTCCATCGAAGAGGACGACGGAAACCGAGGAGAAGCGACGCGGTAGTCGGAGCATTGAGCACGGCCTTCGAAGTGCTCATCCAACCGCTATATCCATTTACCGGGAGCCTAAAACTTCAAAGAAAAAGGAAAAACGAGTCAAAATAAACATTAGTGGGATGTCGTACGAAACTTTAGAAAGCACTTTGGCGCGCTTTCCAACGTCACTGCTAGGCAGTCCTGCAAAACGTGCCAGTTTTTTCGACACCAAAAATGACGAGTATTTTTTCGATCGCAATCGAGTGGCGTTTGACTCAATTTTGTATTTTTACCAATCAAATGGCAAGCTTCTCTGGCCTGTCGACCTTGACAAGAGAACATTCCTCAGTGAAATAGAATTTTTTGAGTTAACTGAATTAATCTCGGAAGATTTCTTCAAAGAGTATTGCTACGAATCGATGGAAGAGGCACCGCCGATGCCTGCAAATCCAATCTTGAAGAAAATTTGGAAACTTTTCGAATACCCTTATTCGTCATTCGGAGCCAAAATTATAGCCATCTGGTCAGTCGGGGTTATTCTTTTATCCATAGCGATATTTTGTATCGAAACTCTGCCTGAGTTTCGTAAGAATCGCAAAGACAGGAACTCTAACCTCAACAAGATTGAAATTTTCTGCGTCGCATGGTTCACGATCGAGCTTGTGATTCGCTTCATCGCGGCGCCGAAAAAGCTGGACTTTATTCGGTCATTTCTGAATATCATCGACTTTGTGGCTGTTCTACCCTACTATATAATTCTGGGGATTGGGACTTCGTTCGGGTCGAAGAAAAACGGCTCACTACTCGCCTTCCTGCGTATTCTTCGACTTATTCGCGTCTTCCGAATCTTCAAGCTATCTCGTCATTACCGAGGACTCAAAGTCTTAGGCCAGACTTTAAAGGCAAGTCTTCGGGAACTCTTACTGCTCACTTTCTTCCTATTAATGGGAGTCATAATATTTTCCAGCGCTGTTTATTATGTAGAAAGCGCTCACTTCTCCAGTATACCAGAGGCCTTCTGGTTTTCGGTAGTTACTATGACGACGGTGGGTTACGGCGACAAGGCACCGATCTCTTCTTGGGGAAAAGTCATCGGTTCGATGTGTGCTATCGCAGGTGTGTTGACCCTTGCGCTACCAGTGCCGGTCATTGTCTCGAATTTTAGCTATTTTTACAATCAGGATAAAGAGCGAAGAGAAAGAGAAGAAGAACAAGAGGTCAACGACTGCGATGTGAAACCGGGATCAAAAACCTTGGCTCAAATTTAATTTACCACGAATTTTTGATATTTTAAATAATTAATTGTTAATCCTTTAGTTTCAGATTCTCTTGGAAATTCACTTCTTTTTTCCGCTCGTTTTTCTGCTGCTTTTCCAGTTTTCTATTTTAATTTTTCCCTCTGTTTTTCGACAAAGTAAACCAAGAATCCAAAATTAGATTAATTAACTCAAGATAACTTTCAGCTGCACTTCCTCGATACATTATGAGAATTTTTTTTTTTTTTTTTTTTTTTTAATTCTGTGCAGTTAGTCAACCCATTTAACCCATACTTTTTTAACATCTAGCCGTGACTGACACAGAAGTCGGAAAATTAGTCTGCTCACTTTGAAATTTCGAACTAAATTCTGCCCTCGAGGCAAAAATAAACACGGCTTCTTCTTTTCTGAATACATTTACAGCTCTTTTTCATAATTTTCTTCTAGGTGTTTTCTTTTTCAGCGTGGTGATGAATACAAAACAATAAGCTCTAATTGATGGAAGCATTATCAACAAGCAGATGGAACGATTAGGAGAAAAAATAATTAACTTTTCTAATTTGTGGCAAAAAGGATCAAGCGGCACCCTCAAGTTTATATTATATGACTTGGAAAATTTGCATATTTAGGTCTTTACTAGGTAAACAAAAATTCCATGAATAAGTGAATTTAAGGAGACAGTGATCTCCGAATAGGAATAACTATGAAGTTATAAATTAATCAAAAATAGAATCTCTTATAGAGACGGCGGTTTTTCGAAACAGTCCGAAAAATTTTATATATTTCACAGATTTCACATAGATTTTAAATACTCGGAACCAATTCGGAATCAATTCGGAACCGTTTGGAATCAATTCGGAACCCTTCGGAATCAATTCGGAGCCATTCGGAACTATTGGGAACCATTCGGAATCCTTTTAAATATGGGAATAATAAGTAGACCTCGGCTTGGACGTAACGTTTTCCCATTTCAGATCACGTGTCATTCCCTTGGGTTTTGTCTCTTTGTTTCTCCGAAACGCTTGAGAAGATACATTAATATGGATGAGCCTCAAACGAAGAATCTTATTTCCAAGAGGATGACACGTGGTCTGAAATGGGAAAACATTCTGCCCAAACCAAGGAGGTCTATATTCACTGGTTTCTTATTCTCGACTTTGAGAGGCACTTTGCATATTCTTCAGTACACATAAGCATCTCATGAGAAATGAAAAAAGCTATTGTGTCCATGCAACATGACCCTCAAATTTGATGCAAATGAAAGCAGCGTCCAGGCCAGTGCTGGGGGATTCAGTATTGTGTGTTGGTTTTTAACTGGACGGCATTGCATTTCTTATTATTTATATGTATGTATTTATGCTCAGGTTGAAGGGCGTTTGTAAATCTTTGGAGGTTATGATCACACAAGCAAAGCCTTCTAATATGCAGCTATAGTCCTTTGCAGCAATAATCCTCAAAGCAGTTCATGGTTACGACGCAAACAACAGCCAACCAATCACTGTAGCACTGGTTTTCCCAGTGGAATACATCTTGTCCCACAATTACCATCATAAACTGCCTGTTTTCACAAAGGTTTCTTGCACTACTTGAATTTGATTCTCATATTTCTATAGGATGTTAAAAATCCAAACAAAATGTACAAATCTGTTTGCGATAAGAGTCTCAGTTGCAGGCAGTTTTCCAACAGCCTTCGTTTGGCTTGTGGGACTTAGCAACAATAACTATGGAGTTTCAGAAAAATAAGTTCAATTTGAAAGACAAAACAATAAAATTTTAGTGACTCCTGAGAATTGAAGACTGAAAACATTGTTTATCTTCTAAATTGAACTACTTTGGGGATCGCTGAAAGGGGTCTGTAGTAAGGGACTGTTTTTTTCAGTGTTTTTTCATCTGCAGACCCCTTGTAGCCTAATTACACGGCGGCCATGTTGGCTGAAACAATACATTTCTCCCATTCAAACACTTCAGAACGAGTTCACGCGAAGAAGAACAAAAGTTTTCATTCTCTTGGGAATAAACATGGCTGTCCTGTGATTAAAGACCATTCCCAAAGCAGTTCAATTTAGAGGACAAAACCCATTAGTCTGACTCTCAGGAGAGTCAAAGACCGTTGTTTTGTCTTCCAAATTGAACTCCTTTGGGAATTGCTGCAAGGAGTTTATACCTGGGCTTGTGGACGAAAAATAAACAGATACAAAACATTTTCAGCACGTCACCCTTCCAAGAGTTCCATACTCACTTCAAGAATACCCTTTCGTATCCTCTCCTAGCGTAAAATTCAATATCTCCCTTAAATTTTGAGAGACCTCCCCCCCCCCCTCCAATGACAACGTCTTAAAAGTAAGGTGAACTAAAATGTATTTTCAAGACCCTGTACTTCCTCCTTCCCCACCCCCTCCCCCATGAATAATAATTAGTCTCTAAAGACTAAATGGAAAGCTAACTGAATGGGAATCCTGGAAGTGGTTATATGAGAACAAAACTTGGGGTCATGTTTGAAAATGAATGAAAGAAAGAAATGTGGTTCTCTTCAGCTATCGAAAGGTTAAAGTAGAATTAAATCCTTGGCAAAAAAGCATTTTGGTCCATTCATAGAGACTACGGCAAAACGTGTATAACTATGATTAAGAGCATGACATTTGTTGGATGTGATTGCATGAGAAAAACGGTTTTTCGCTATTGAAATTTATTAAATGCTGAAAAACTATTGTATTGTGAGCCTGTCTGTGCAGTTCCTTATAGAAAATATTTCTAAATTGGTCTAAGCTTTAATTTATATATGTATACACCTACTTGCAAAAAGGTTGTCATAGGAAAAAAGAACTTTAGAAATTTAGTGAGAAAGGAATAAATTATAAGACAAAAGAAGATCACTGAAGTTTAACTCAGAAGACAAAAGAAAAAGTTCAGGTTCAGTGATCTTCTTTTGTCATTTTAATTTATTCCTATCCCACTAAACTACAAATGTTCTTTTTTCCCATGACAACCTTCTTGCAAGTAGGTGTATATCATGAACAAAAAATCACTGAATGTGATCCTTAATTCGTATTTTTTCCTCCTTTCTTTCAGTTTTCTTTCGTTTCGTTTATTTTCTCTTCAGTTTGCCAGCCCTACTGGATCCAAATTTTCTTAACCACAGGACTACAGCATGTATATCTCTGCATGCCATTTTTCAACATCATCCTTTTCTAATTTCTAATTATAATTTGGGTCGTGGTTAGTAATGTTTCCATTTCCTGATGATTACCTGGGGATCAGAGTGACTCCCCCTGCCATGGGAATCATATCATGAATGTGCCTTTACATCCAAAACACATTTATTGCCGTTTTATTTTTCAAACTCATCCTCAATTATAAACCATATTTTGGCGATCACTTCTGTTTTTTTTACTAATGCTGCATTATATTATTCATTTCTCATTTATTTCGTTATTCATTAGAAATAAAACCATCCATTTCAAGTCTTTCCTGTATTATCAATAATAAATAGACAGCTTAACAAAGGGTTTTTTAATGTGCTCAAAAGTCGGAATATAGCTAAGTTTATTTTTAAGTGTTTCGAGAAAAACTAATCAAATTTCGGAAGTTTCCCCACTCTAAATTACTAAAACAATTCAAAAGACAAAGCCATTATTTCTTCTTAGACCTTTTTTTCCCTTTATTTGTTCCCGTTTGTCAGTGATTAACAAACATATCTAATGAAATAAAAGGAGGGTTTTGCGAGAAAAGTTTAAATAATTCTCTCTTTGCCAGTAATGTTCAAAGTAGTCTTTCGATATTTCAAATAAGCCTATACTTTTCCTTTCAAAGAAGGAAATGAAAACAAACACCAATTGAAAAAAGTCATTTTATTACTGAAAGAAACCTTCATTCAAGCCGCTTGTTTTTGTCCCTTCCATAATTGGTGAGGCTAGAAATTTACATAGCAATGATAGATACTAGCTACTATTTAAGCATAGGTTGCTATGGAAACGGGTGTTATTTAAATGTTAGTTGGCAGGGTATTCGCCTTTCCCGAATCGAAAGGAGAACTAGGTTCTAGTCCAGTTCGCAAAGCATCTATGGATTGTTTGGAGGGACAGGAATTACAAGGAATAAGAGCAAAATAATCCCAATTCCAAGTCGATTTCGAAAGATAAGAATGGTTTTAAGTTACAGTTGAGTGCGCAAACTAGCTGTTAAAAATTTCCGATTTAACGGCACAAACATTGATTTGGCGCTAAAAGTACCAAGTATCCCAGCAGTAGAAAATCTATATTTCTTTTATTCTATTTGAGAATGACGAAACCGAATGCTATCCCACGGTAGGGCGGGCATTGAACCATTTGTTAGGCAAGTTACGGCGCAGCGATTTTGCGCGCGAAGTTGTTTGCCTGCGTCATCGCACATTAGGGATGAATGAGTTGAAAACAAGCACAACAATATATAACGGCCCGCAAAGCATATTAAAGAAATAGCCATGAGCGCCATGGTCTGCGCACGTCTAGCTTTTTTCTAAAACATCTCCAACACGGAACAAAGCGACAAAGGACCACTTGTTTTCAGAGAGAGAGAGAGAGAGAGAGAGATCAATTACTTACAGATCACAGCAAGGGGTTAATCTTATATGGTCTAGTGGCCGACTAACCCCTCTTTTTAGGCTTCTGCGGAGCTCCCTAAACCTTGTTTCGTGTCTTGTGATACTGAGCCCTGACTCGGTGCAGACTGGACGAATGAAGTCTTGCCTTGTGCGCGCTCATGCCTATTTCTTTAATATGCTTTGCGCGCCGTTATATATTGTTGTGCTTGTTTTCAACTCATTCATTCCTAATGTGCGATGACGCAGACAAACAACTTCGCGCGCAAAATCGCTGCGCCGTAATTTGCCTAACAAATGGTTCAATGCCCGCCCTTCCACTCCCAGCGTAAAAACATGTTTTTATTGCACAGAGTAGAAATGGTTTCTACGTCGATGCAGCAATTACATATTTGTTGCGCGCTTGGTAATACAAGCAATATTTGCTCCAAAAAAACGTCCTTATTTTTACGAGGGTAGCACTTAAGGTAATGCGATCGTGCAATTTTTTGTCGAAAATTTTTTTTAAAACTTGGCACAAATATCAATTTTGAGTGTTTGAGTAGAAAAATGAAATA
>WUAP02158107.1:0-10157 GCA_015163945.2 Stichodactyla helianthus
TGGCTGAGACGCTAAGGCTCAATTTTATTGGCTAATATTTTCGCGCCCTTTGCTTCGCAAGGCTTTCTCTTTTGAATCGCGATTTTGCCTCGTATTGAAGATCAACACCTTGTGATATCTAACTTGGCTCCGAAGAATAATAGAGCATTTTTTTGACAAACGAAATGTATCATGGTTTGTTCCACTTCAAGGCCTACCAAATACTAGAATATGAGCGAAATCGATGTTTTGACTGTTGCCGGCGAATTTCGATTTTGTTTGATTTTTGCTGACATCCTCTCTTAACCAAAAATGCATTCTTCGTGATAAAGAATTAATAATACTTGATATTTGTTTCCTTCAAACTTAAAAAAGGGAGTTTTGTTTGCCTCGGAAGTAACTAATGGCTGCAGATTTGTCTCGATGTTCAGTTAGCTCTTTTCATGAATCCGTTTAAAATTCATGCTTTTTTAATTTAATAAAATATCAACAAAACCAAAGAAAAATTACACCAACTTCTTACAGATTGAAAAAGCTAAATTCTATGAAAGATTTGAGGCTTTAAACTTTAAAAAAGATAACTTTTTACCTGCTTCATTTTCGCCTTGAACGTGACTTGCTGAGTTCGATGTTGTTTTTGATTTCCACATTTTGTCGAGTACCGTTGAGATAAATATTTATCCCAAAGACCTTGTTATCCGTCAACTTTCTCCGACCAATTTCCGAAACCAGCCTTTTCTGAGCATTATAGAATTGTAAAGCGTAGTTAAAATGTTTTTTTCTTTACCAGTTTGTTCATCAAAATTCCTCATGGTGAGCGACTCTATACTCCAGTTTAACTTGAATGAAATGACTTGAAAACCGCCTTCCTTCCTTCCTTGCAATTATTAAAGTTCTGATTAGGAGCAAATGTTCTTTAAATGCATCAGTTTAAACACTAGTTAAAATTCTCTTCTTCGCATAATGCGATGAATTCACCTTTGTGTGGGCTCCCTGTGTGTTTTGGGGACTGGGAGCGAGTGAGCGTGGAGTAGTGTGTTGAGGAGACAGCCATCTTGTTGTTATTTTTCTTGTTCAAGTATTAAAAGTTGGAAGCAGATAAAAAGAACTATTTGCTATTTACAACGCTGTGGTGAAAGTTCCCCACAGATTTGGCGACCCTGCTAACAAAAAAAAAAAAAAAAAAAAAAAAGTGAAAGCTTAAGTGAAAATGGCTGAAAACTCGAAAAAGGACGTCGACTACGAGGTTTCATTGAAGGACAAAGCTGGTCCAAGTAAAGCATATGAAGAAAAAAAGTCAGTAAAGGTAAAGAGCCTGCCATCAAAGACGAAAAGCCGGAAATAAAGGCTACAGATTCTGAGTTAGGGGACGAAAATCTTAAGTTACAACAAAAAATCGAGCAACGAAATCGACAAATTCAGGCGAACCAAGCAAAAACTGGTAAGGCAAAGGAGCAGTTCGTCCGTCTTCAACTTTGCCCCATTCAAACCTTTAGTGGAAAAGATAGCAAACTCAATGTCGTCGACTGGGTAATAAAGGGATATAAGCTATCTAGTTCGTAAATGTCATTTAGAAAATGATAACAAACGACCCCTCGACCTAATAGAGAGAAATGCGTCAGGGAAAGCTGCCAAAGATTACCAGGAGGTTCCTAAACGCATGCAAGCGCTTTTTGGAGGGTGGATGCAAGGTCAGGATCCCCTTCAGGTTTTCTATAGCAGGAAACAACAGCAAGGTGAAACCCCCTTAGATTTGGCTATTGAACTATCTGAACTATTAAGTATTAAGGGCTGAAAAGTTCAAAGAGCGAGATACTATGCTCAAGAATGTGTTGCTAGAGGGTTTGTCAGAGGAAAGAGCAGTTATGCAATTACGCCCACTGATTGCAATGCAACTATCTTTCGAGCAAGTGGAAGATGAATTGTTAAAATGGGAACAGCAAACCAGCAAGCGAAATGCACAACAACCCAAGGGGAAAGACCCTTCTCCCAAACCCAAAGTTACCAGCCAGCCCCAGGTAATAAAAGATAACAGCCAGCCATCCAACGGCGAAATTCTTAAAGCTCTTCAGGCACTAGAAACGCAAATGAAAGAGCAGGCGCAAGAAATCCAGTCCCTTAAAGTAGAAATAAACACCAAGAGGCAAAGCAAGTTGTTTGTTATAAGTGGAGTAAGGAGGGGCATTATGCAAGGGAGTGCAAGGAAACCCAAGCAACACCCAGTAAGCCATCCCAGGGAAACCCAAGCAGTCTGGAGGGGAGGGACCACCTGCAGACATGAGGTGTTTGGGTCCCAAATATACCGTTTCACAAAATCATCTTTACACAAAGTTGGAAACCGTGGTTGAGGACAATATTCACCAAAGAGAGGTTAGCCCTGCTAATGAAGTATTTGTTAGATATTTGTCACCCACAACTTTGTAGCCAATCACGACTTAAAAGTGATATCACATTTGCAAATTCCTCTGGGTTTGATGTAAATTACAATGGCAAGGTCTACCTTGACTTGATAATATTGGGTAAGAATTATCAGCAGGTCCAAGTCTTTGTGGTACAGGTACAAATTACAGACGGGAAGTCCCCCTCCTCATAGGCACAGCAGTTATAAGAGCTGTACAGCGTGATCTCATGGAACAACGCACAAATTAAAAGAAACATGTATCTAAGGTATCGCCTGAGTGGCACTCGGCTCTTATACAGTATGACCAACAAGTGTATGGAGGCAGAGATGGTTTTGTTGAGAGAGCAAGATATGGTGGCCGTAGAACAAAAACTGTACCCCCTGGGGAGGAGGTGGACCTGTGGGTGCAAATCCGAGGAGCCCCTGGGGGAAGGTGTTATACAGCTCTTGTGGAAGGGATCGCCTCAGAAAAGAGAGCAGGTGAGCTGATGATTGCGAACAGAGCACTTGTAGTAGAGAATCAGCGAGTAAAAATAAGAGCTTTCAACCCCACCCACAGGCCCATTTCTGTGAAATTCTCCCGGGGAACTTATGTGAAGAGATAAAACAAGCAGTAGTCATGGAACCTTCAGTCAAGGAACGAGTTGGCGCACACTCACAAGTAGCTAGAGATCCTTCCTGTGAGTTGGATCTTACTGACTTTGGGTTAGAAAAGTCCAATCTAGCATATGAGAGTGAGCGCGAACAACTTAAGCAGTTATTGAAGGCACAATCTGGTGCATTTTCAAGTACAAACAGAGCCTATGGCAAGACTAACACTACCAGACATCGAATACTTCTGGTAGATCCTACTCCATTCAAGATTCCACCTCGACGTGTGAAACCAAGGAACTACAAGGACCTACTGGAAACCCTACACAAAATGGAGGAAGATGATATAATACAGCCTAGCCACAGCTGTTACTCATCACCGATTGTGGTAGTTAGAAAAAAGGATGGGTCAGTACGGGTTTATGTTGACTACAGGACGCTGAACAGCAAGACACTGAAAGACTCCTATCCATATCCATTACCAGGGGTGGATGAGGCACTCGAAGCGCTAGGCGCAGCGAAGTATTTTTCTACTCTCGACTAAAAGCAGGGTACTATCAAGTCCCTCTGGAGGAGGAGGACAAAAAAAAAAAAAAAAAAAAAAAAAAAAAAAAAACCGGCTTTCTCCACACCCATAGGATTATATGAATTTACACGTATGCCAATGGGTTTAGTAAATGCTCCGGCAACCTTTCAAAGGTTAATGCAGACAGTTTTTAGTGACCAACTTTTTGAAAAGCTGTTAATTTATCTTGACCATATCATAATTTTCTCCGCAACATTTGAGGAACACCTGGAGCGACTCTGCATGGTGTTTGAACGGTTACAAGCACATGGCTTGAAACTAAAGTCCAAGAAGTGTTGCCTGGTACGCAAGGAAGTAAATTCCCTTGGGCATGTAGTGTCCCCTGATGGGTTATCAACCGACCAAGCGAAAATACGGGAAGTAGTGCAATGGAAGACCCCACAGAATGCTGACGAGGTCCGGCAATTTTTGGGATTTGCGGGATACTACCGGCGTTTTGTCAAACAGTTCGCTACCATTGCTGCTCCACTGTACCAGTTAGTATCAGGAGACCCAAAGCCGAAAAAAAGAGACCATGGCATGCCACATCTTTAGGCCCATTTCATCTGGACAGAAGAGTGTGATGCAGCCTTCAGTTTACTAAAGACAAAGCTGACAAGTGCGCCCGTTCTGGCTTTTCCTGACTTTGAGAAGACATTTATAGTTCAGACTGACGCTTGTGGATCGAGCCTAGGGGCAGTCTTAGCTCAGGAGCAGGATAGCGTTGAACGGGTGATCGCATATGCTAGTAGAGGGTTGACCCCTGCAGAGTCTCGCTATTCAGCACACAAGCTTGAATTCTTGGCCGTCAAATGGGCTGTTACAGAAAAGTTTAAAGATTATTTGTATGGTAATACCTTTACCATCTATACTAACAATAACCCTCTTTGTTATATCATGTCTACAGCCAAGCTAGATGTATGTCGTCAGAGGTTGGTTGCAGAGCTTTCCGTGTTCCAGTTCGAAATTGTTTACAGACCGGGTAAGAGTAATGCAAATGTAGATGGCCTATCTAGGATGCCAAAAGAAATGGTCAGTATGGTCCTTGATGACCCCCCCACACTCGGGAAGCTGTACATGCAGTTCAAGCACATCAGTGCAGAAAAACTGAAACTGGGGTGCCGAGTTTGAAAGAGACGGACTTGAAGGTGAAGCGAAGGGAATATATTGATGTGAATGCAGTTATTAGCTATGTGGAGAAAGAAAGAAAACCTAGGAAGAGAGAGAGAGAAAAGAACTATCACGTGATTCCAAGTTGACGCTAAAGCAGTGGGAACGATTTCCGTGGTAGAGAGAGTGCTGATACGTAAGGTGAAGGATCCAGAGGGAATCACTGAGCAGAAAGTCCTATTGGGCAGCCTGCGTAATGACGTTTTAGCAAGCGTACAACGACCTAGGGCATCCTGGGTTTTAACGAACACTTGACCTTGTGCGTCAATGATTTTATTGGCCAGGAATGTATACCCATGTTAAAGAGTTTGTTAAATCCTGCGAACGATGTGACCTTCGGAAACATAGACCAGAGAAAGCGCCATTAGAAAGTACACACCTCGAAGCCCCTGGAGTCAGTATGCATGGACTCTCTTTCATTAGAAATATCTATCGGTGGGTTTGATTAGTAGTGACAGATCATTTCACGAAGTTGGCGCAGGCATATCCAACAAAAGACCAAAAAGCAAGTACCATCACCAAACTGCTTTGGAAGCGGTTCATCTGCGTATACGGAATACCTCAACGTATCCATACAGATCAAGGCAGAGATTTTGAGAGCAACTTAATCAAAGAACTTTATAAGCTTCTGAACATTGCTAAAAGCCGAATTACCCCGTACCACCCCGAGGGAAACGGTATCACAGAGAAATTTAACTCAACATTGTTGAAGATGTTAGGGACCTTAGACCCAAGTACCAAGGTGGACTGGAAGAAGCACCAAGCACGATTGCACAGGATTCTCGCCATATTTTCTGATGTTTGGGAGACGCCCACGGTTGCCTGTGGACTTAGTCTATGGAACGGAACTAAGGGACACCAGCCCAGCTAAAGCAGACTATGTAGTACAGTTACAAGCACGGTTAAAAGAAGCATATCACACTGCATCGACAACTGCACGGGCTGCACAAGAGAAGCCCATAAAGCAAAAGCAAGTGAATTCGAACCAGGAGACCGGGTACTTGAGTTTATCAAAGACTTCCGGGGAAAGCACAAGATACAAGATCGATGGAAAGGCCCATATGTTGTGCTTGAAAAGATGTCTGGGAGTCCTGTGTATAAAATCAAGCATGAGGAAGATAATAAAGAGAAAACAGGAAACCGTAACGTTCTACGGCAATGCATGTTCCTCCCAGAAGCAAAGCCAGCAGTAGGTGTACCTACACAAACTCAGAGTGCAGAGGCAGCCTGCTCAGGTCCATCACATTCAGAGACATATACGAACCTTAGCGACATTAATGGTTCTGGTTTTGTTGAATTTGACATAAGGGTTTCATAAACGTGTCAAAGAGAAAGCAATCTTGCAGATCGAGCCCAGGAGCAGGAAGGTAACGCAACTCAGTCACCAAGCGGTGATGTGCATGACGTAGGTGGAGCAGAGGAAACAGAGACGGGAGACAGTGTCACTGGGGAGTCAGATAGTAATACAGAGTATGAGACAGAAAAAGAAAGCGATGAGGGATCAGAGACGGAGTTAAGTAATGATGGGTAGTCAGATGGAGATGATGCGGAGAGCGAAGACGCGCAGGCCCCCTATCCCAGACCCCAACGGGTACGTCTAAGACCCAAGTACTTAAATGACTACGTGTGCAGTGTCTAGGGTATTAAAACTGCAAGAGGAACCCCATGGTACAGACAAAGACTCGAGAAAGGGAAAATACTTTTCAAGAGACTGGCACGCAAGCTACGGTGTTATGAAGTTTGAACTCTAGTTGAACAGTTACTTTTGGGACATTCAGGATTTCATTAGTCCGGGGGAGGATGTGCGCTCCCTTTGTGTGTTTGGGGACTGGGAGCGAGTGAGCGTGGAGTAGTGTGTTGAGGAGACAGCCATCTTGTTGTTATTTTTCTTGTTCAAGTATTAAAAGTTGGAAGCAGATAAAAAGAACTATTTGCTATTTACAACGCTGTGGTGAAAGTTCCCCACAGATTTGGCGACCCCACATTTGCAGTCACTAATAATCGTCAATATCGAGCGACAAGTTGTTTGAATTTTAGCTCAGCTGAAGTCTTTCATATCAAACTTTTACTGTCGTTCGCGCGGGCTTCCTGTGGTGAAAGACCGGTCAACAAGTGGTCAGCCTTTGTCACGTTCCCAGTCCTTTTTGGGTCAGAAAACAAGATGGCCGACCTAGAAGTGTGTTTTCACTCGAATAGCTGTAAGTTTGGATGTAATTTTCTTATAAAATTGGTCTTTTTGTGATGCAAATTTAGTTCAAATTCCAAATATGGTAAGTTAACATCCTTATAAGGAAGTTGCAGGGTCTGAGCGTGAACGACATGTTTCTTAAGCAAAAGTTTGATCAAGAGAAAATGAGGTAAGAGAAGGAATCCCTGGTACTGGGTTCTTTACCCATCATATCAGCCCTTCGTTCTATTTTTAGATTGGTATTTATTTTGAGAATGGAACATGATTGGTCACATCGTAGTGGCGGAACGGGCTTGGTAACATTTTTGAACGGCCGTTTAACCAACTTTTCTTCGTTAAATTACGATAAAATTCACACATTGTTTTACTTAGACTAAAGTTTATGATAATATAAAATTCAAGAAAATCAACTCAAAGATTGCGGCATCAAGAATCGTTGAATAGCTGTTATTACGGTTATGTGCAAATGAGAAAATCTTTTGTTGTAAAGATCATCCAAGCAACGCTATCGAGTCGATACAATGCATAACGGTTCATTAGCATCTTATTTTCATGCAACCGTAATAACAGCTATTCATATAAACCTATATTATGAACGATTACTACGGTACCTAGAAAAACCAAAGCTATTAATTTAAACTATGGTATATGGCAAACCAAATATCCAAAGACTAGAAAATTTTGTCTGACCAATTTTGAGTAAATAGTAAAAATATTTTGAAAACCAGATTTTGCTTAGTTTAGTTTCAAAGTTACTAATAACCTTACTTGTAATTCACGGCAAACTGTTACTTGCACTTATGTTATGAGACCCTGAATTTTTTAAAGAGTTTCTCCTTAATGTTTTATAGGAAAGCACAGTTTTTGGCCAGAGTGCCCAATATTGTAGTAGGAATAGACATAGTTTATTAGAATTAAGAATAAAATTACAAAATACACATAACCAGCAAATAGCATAAGGCTAATCAAGGCTGGGTATGTGGTTATTAAGTTATTATACAATTTTACAATAAATAGATACTAGTAAGAGAAATACAATTTTACAGAAAATACATGCCAGAGAAAAAGGTTTTCTTGATATTTCAAAAGCCGCGAGATATATTTTTTCTAAGCTTTCATAGTCTCTTTGTCAGTAAATGAACAACAGTGTCTCAAAGTTTCATCTGGATTGAAACATTTTAATATGACCAAATTATTTTATAAAGTTAACCGAAAATGTATCCGAAACTTTGTGTTTGTGATTCCACGGAGTGACGGAGCGTGCAAATTAATTCAGCTGGAGTGTAACGCATTTAGCTGCGTGACAGTTATCCAACAAAATAAATCACTTTAATCAGTCCGGGTTATAGTCAAATCTAAGTATATGTATGACGTCACGATTCTATTGTTTTCTTCGTCACATCAAAACGAGTCACGTACAATAATAAATAACAAAGGTATTTTCAAAATAGCGGGCGCATTTGCCTGAGTTCAAGGACTAGTGAGTCTTAATTTTGAATGAAAAAATGTCTCAATTCTTGCAATTGTGAGAGAGCTGGGAGACACAGGTTAGAGCTTACTCAGGATCTTTTATTGACGCTGCTTCTTGGTTAGTACAAGCGAGTGTACAGAGTGTAACCACAACTGGTACTCTTCTAGAGGTAGTGAAAAGCTACCGCTATTTATAAAGAAAATTAGCATATATCTAGAATGAATTATAGAATCTAGTTTGTACAGGTTTTCCAGTAAGAGTACTAAGGTTCCAGAATAATTTAGCGTATTGATTGTACTAAATCAGAAACTTTAATCTTATAAAAAGTACCTACATGGTTCGCACAAGCCTTGAAAAGTCCTTGAAAATGTGGTACTTCCTTGAATAGTCCTTGAATTCGGAAAATTTGATTTTTGTCCTTGAAAAGTCCTGAAATTTTTCAGTGTCTCCTTGAATATTCCAATTCTGACCTTGAATTTTGTGGGTGCTGTTGGCATAATTCTTATTCAGCTCCAAAACAAGATAAATCTTAGTCATCAGTCATTTCTTGTAACAAAAACTTTGTAACGGGGCCTTCTCTTCATGCTATTTTTAGAATGACAGATAACACTGGGGATAAGTTTCTCTAGTTCCCAGTGTGTTCTGGGTAATTTTCAAGATGGCGTACGTTTGGCTCCTTGGTATTCGGGATCTTTCATTATAAAATAAATTCAAAAATAGTCCTTGAAAACCCCCAAAAAGTCATTGAAAAGTCCTGGAATTTTTTCCTTTAACTTCTGTACGAACCATGACCTAAGAGAGGACTACTTAGCAAAAGCGTCGACAGTGTTCGCTCGTGCCGTTAATCCTTAACAAAGTGAAATCTCGACTAAATATAAGATAGTAATTCTTGCCTAAAAATCATGAACAGACAACTCTAATAAGGGACGCCAAAAAGCTACGTGTAGACGTACAAAGTATTCTTGAAGAAGTACTGATAAAAAAGAGTCAAATAACTACATATAAAACCAAGAGAAAATGAGGTAAGAGAAGGAATCCCTGGTACCCCATCATATCAGCCCTTCGTTCTATTTTTAAAATAAGAACTACATTTAGTTTGTGCAGTGCGGCTTCTTAAAAACAGGAGGGAAACACCTTAAAGCACCAGAAACATACTGAGGTATAGTAAAAACATGCAATATGTGCTTAGCTTGTTCGCGAATGAAACACAAGACAGGCTTTGGCAGAATATGGCGATGTCCATGACAAAGCTGCTCTTTCATGTTAAAAAACAACTACAACATACAGAAGCGTAAAATTCCCAAACTCCTAGAGGGGAATGGGACGTATTGCACTGCCGGCAGTCTCACACTGATGCCAACATCACATATTACACAAATAATTTCTTTGAAAAATATGCTACAATTTTTCTTTGTTAATTAAGATTAATATTATACTAACCTGTTGTAGCTCCATATAACACATTTAAAATCCAGAATTGTTTATTCCTAAAAAAGATTCTTTTATATTAGTAATCAAGTAGTGTTTAACCTTAAAACCTTAATGCCACAATTTAAATACCACTAAAATACTCGATCTGTGGAGTATGCTTTTGTATGGAAAATGCAGGCTAAAACCAGAGGGAGAGTGGACCATTTCACAGTTCTCGTCACTCAACTCCAGCCTCGCTACCGTGAAATATATTCTTTAGAAACTGAGTACTGCCTGTGGAATTCTTTATTATTTCAATTGTTCGTTGAGGTGCAAATTCCTTACATTATTGCAGGCTGAAGTCAAATTCTAAAGAATAATT
>WUAP02158118.1:0-25226 GCA_015163945.2 Stichodactyla helianthus
GGAAAATACTTATTTGCGTATCTGGCTGGATGAATAGAACAGTTGATTTTCTTCCAGTGCGCCGTTGGACGCTCTTGAAAACTGCATGAAAGTTAAGACGTCCGATTTTCAGAATGAATAAGTGAAACTGGGTGACAATGTATAAGGCGTTCCTCATTACCGTTTGGCCAGTTTCTTATCTAGGGTAGATATAAAGCTTCACTTCAGATTCTCATAAAGCTTCTATCGCGTCAAGAAAAGAACACTTTAGAAAAAACAAATTTTCCACATTTTAAAATGTCAATCACTTTAATTGAATAGTTTGAAGTACTGTAATCAACTTTTTCACTCACTTCATCAATCATTACCTATTAACTGAATACCACAACTGACTGCAGTGGTTTAAAGTATAAATTGGATGAAGTTTAGCTGCTAATGAGGTTACCAGTTAGCAAGACTCCTACTTACATCCCTGGAGACTTCAGCCGTCAGACTTCATTGGTCATGTACGGAAAGGTTCGCTGGGCATTAAATGCACTTGCTACTTAACCTTTAAAGTACTTTATACTGGAACTAGAGTAAACGTGGATGCCATGACATTCAAACGGCTTCCGAGCTCCGATTGGATGGTGTTCACTTTGCCGACGTTTGATTTGAGAGTGATGGTACCGTACGCGTAAGTTTCTGCTCGGCTATGAAATCTGATCTTTATCGATAGCGCGTAAGATTTCCACCAAGCACTGCGCGTGTGCGTGGAACACTGAATCCAGACGTATTATAAAGCTTGAAATCTTGTACTCAAACACCAATTTATGAATTTAATCTAATTACAGGTCAAATTAGTGAAAATCGTCAAAGGATGGATTTAAGAGTAGACTACAGGTTACAATACTGACTTAAAGTATCAGGTTCTTGTTTTTTTCTCACAGTTCGTCACATGACATCCCAGGAGGTCTGTAAGGGCGGACTGTGTGTTAACAGAAATGTTTTTAATCTATCGTATTTACTTGCTTTTAGCAGGAGTCAATATTAATCGTGACTTGGATGGATAATCTATTGTCTTAGGGTCTTTCTTTTCTCAGTCAACTTGTCTTACTTATCTCTCCTTCCTAGTGTTGTTTCTCGTGTCTTATTCATTGTATAACGCTTCTTTCATTACAACGGAAAGGCAGGATTAAGGTCCCTTTTGTCAAGGATTGTATAAGTGACATTAATTGTTGTTGAAGTGCGCAGCATTGCATCTTAAAACATCATTTTGCGAACATTACTCACTGGTTCATTATTCTGTGATCATTGTTTGCCAGAACCTTTTCATGACAAAATGCGCCCAAGAGGAAACATGAACTTGCCAGCGTTAAAAACAACAAATAATTAATTACAAATTATCAAGCCACCAAAACCTCAGCACCTCACTTTAATTGTGATTTGATAGCTACTACGCTTCAGTGGACCATTCATTTCCTTAATTTGACGTATAAAAGAGATGTACAAGGAACAAATTAACATCCAGAAACCACAAATACCCAAATTGCTTTTCATTTCAAATGAATTAGTGGCTATGAAACGTCTCTCACATGGTGTCAAAGCTACGACTACTGCGGAAGCGTTAGTGACAGGTTCTTTTTGGTTACTTTCAAAGCCTTCTTTAGTCTTGGCTTGACTTTAGCAACTTTTATTTACCAGGCCTTAAAACATCATCAAACATTAACTGACACGACCAATCCCTACACAATGAATTCATTTTTCTCTAAAGACAACGAAAATTTAATTAAGCAAACGATAAACAAAGAAGGTAAATGTCGTTTCCTATCAGAGGAGAGGAGCAAGAACCAACGAATAATCTATTGATTATAATCCCTGCTTTGTTTTTCCTTGACGTTGATGAATTGACAGTCGAAGCCATAATCTCCACCCTGCAATACTTAAACTAACAAGTTTGTGGAATAGAAAAACACAAGGACAATAGCCTTATGTGATCCAGCTCTTAGAGATACAAGTGATCTATCACAATCAGAGGCCTATGGAGTAGGCATCGTGTGGAAGGCTTTACAGAATCGAGGTGAGTGACAGGGTTTGATGGCTGGTGAAGAGACTTGTTCTTATGAATAACTTCCTGTTATCTTGCTTTACTTGATGGCTGACATGGTTTTACCCTAAGCTTGGATTAATAATCTCATCACAACTCAATCAAGACATCAAGTCTTTATGCAAATAGGGATTTACAATTCATAAGACCAAAGTGCCTTTCTGAGGTGAATGAGATGGTTTCAGCTTCTTTGGTGCTTATATGATATTCTAGTTGTCACGTCACAGTGGATTCAGGCTTTTGTCAGCGTGGGCTAAAAGGTACATCGTTAAGAAACCTGCGTGGAACTGGCCAGATTGGAGACCAGATATAGTCAAGAGTTGTGCAGTGCAGTCCAGTATACCAAGATCTGTCAACAAGACAAGATAAAGTGAAAATGATTCCTTTGAAACTGTTACTGCACTACGGGTTATGGGTATGTATATACATACTAAACTAGCTGCCTTATTTTTAGCTAATCTATCATGGATTACCATAAAATAATATCACAAGCCTATAAACTGTTGTGGAAATTTTGGAAGTATTTAATTGGTAATAGCTAGCTAAAGGATGTTTGCAAGTCCAATGAAATCTGTAAATCCGTGTCACAGCTTAATCTTTGTCCTTTGTATTGCCAAGTGCAAGATCAGAGTCAATCCACATTTTGCAAATCGGATTTCTGCTTTTAGAACAACTAGAATCTGCAGCTAATTTCGAATCGTTGTGCGATTTCGTGATTAGTGATATTTTTGAGGTTTGGTTGGAATGCTTTTTGTTGATTATGAATCGAGTACATTCCTTTTTGCAACGGATGTGAAAGAAAACTGAATAAAACTCATTGATAAGACATCTCTTGCCCGAGGGGAAATCTACCCTGTTTTTCAAGTTGTCCTGTTTGGCTCTGGACATGAAAATAAAAGCCTTCTCACCAACTCTTCGCTTGTCTTGTAAAGTACTGCAAATGTTTTGTGGTTGAACTTATTCATAATCGCCACATGAAGCACCAACTCCCCTAAGAAGATTCCAATACAAAAAACGCTCAACATTACTTTAATTCTGAGAGAAGTATTTCAAGTCCCTCATCCATGAAGATGGCAGACTTTTCCAAGCGCTATGTTCTCCATGTAAGTACCAATGAAAGTATAGCCTTCCACTCCGTTTATCTTTATCAAGTATTTTCAGCAACTTCATAAGAATGTACTACAGTGTAATAACAAGATCTTCAAAGGAAATGAATTTTTAAGATAATAACATTAATAAATTAGGAAAAAATGATAAATTAGTTACTTTTTTATTTTTTCGTTTTCCTCTAACGCAGCGGTCAAACTGATCTTATGTCTTTTCTGTAAAAGCAACACCCATTCAATAGATACAGGCATTTATAAACCATTGCAAGGATTAGACAAAACAAGAATACAACGGCGCCTTCACAAATCTTGTGGGGAAACTAATTAACAAAGATTGGACATTATGGAAAACACACGCACACATTGGACTTTAGCAGCACAGTTGCAGAGAAAGGCTTCAAAAATCTTATGCAGTGTTTGAAAATTTCACCGTGTTCTAAGCTAGGCCCACACCTGGTTCACGTTTATCACATTCTTCTCCTTTTGGAAGCCAGACCAAAACATTTAACTGACGTTTTGTTTCGTTTTAAGTCGACCTGTCGAATGCTTTTCGGAGGCACTAGGAAATATAACATGTTTTTTGTAATATTCATGCTAGTGTTAATTAAATGTTTCATCACGTTTGATGCTCGTCAGATTGACAGTGATGTCATGAAATCTTTTGTTCCTATTCTGGCACCGGATACTCTTCTTCATAGCAAACATATTGACCATAATACTTCAGCATAACAACATGGACAGTTTAAAGACTGTTCTGCTTTCTTCGTGACCGTATTCCAAGAAACTAGACACAAAGTGTTTGCTGATTAATATTTGGGTGAAGGAGGAGGAGAAAACATTTTAGGTAGCGGGATTTTTAGAATCGATGTTTAATAATGCTCTGAAGGTTCTGATATTTCAATGATGTTTTCATCAACTCTGGGAGAAGTTGGAATTTACTGATAACAGGGGCGCCGGGTTAACTCCAACAAATCCGACTCGTAATCTAGATTACAGGAGTAAGTAAGTGGTTTTACTGTCAGACGGAATGAAACACGCCCTAAACATACCCAGCCAATAAACAATCCGTAAGTAATTAGTTAAGACAAGATGAGATCCGATACTGATCTAGTGGTGTAAACAGAAACTGTGTTTCCAAATGCTGTAATTAGGATCTTTGTAAATATGTTTTCCAATTATGGTTCATCATATGTACATGATTTCATGCCTTGGGGTGGTTTACTGGGTTTATTTCTGGACTCTCTTTCTGATGCAGATGTTCTTTATTAGCAAGATCATTCCAAAGGTTCCCACTATAACATGAAAATAAAGCTTCAGGCTTCGGACTTTGGCGCCAGTTGTTTGATAAAACTGCGGAAATCGACTATCTATTATAACGACTTTTTTCCCCCCCATCTTTTAGAATGATATTGTATCACATTGCAACTAAAAGGAGCAACAAAATAATGGAAAAAGAATAATGAACCCAAACAATAACGATATTAATCAAAGCAAGCTGTTCTTTCTTCTGCACCAGACATTGATTCACTTTTATAACACAATTATAACATGAAAAGTTTGGCCAATACTTGTAGACAACTACTAATCACACAACAACTGAGAAAGCTGAAGTTTTTCTTATATTTCAGTTTATTTAATTTATAAGGAAAAGGAAAAGAAAGTGGCAAGATTTTTGTCATGTTTTTGTTATCAAACCATCTATTTCACAAGTACAATACCCATATATTTCCTTCCGATGGTATTGTTTACGAGCTTTTCTATCAAACGGTGTCAATCTCTCAGCTTGTCGAATTCTTAAGATATTAAATCTTTTGCCGCGAACCTCGCTGGCGACGCAAGGATTTGTTAACGATTTAAGCCCAGTAATTCGAACCGAATGTTCCAATCCTCGTAGCCTCAAGGCATTGCTTGATGATTATCTCTTTAACTACAGCTTAAGACCTTTCGATGGCGAATCTATCTGGGTCCTATGGCAATTATTCCACTAGTAAAATCGACCGGAACCTCTGGCGAATTTAGTCCTAAAGTCTACTTGAAAACGATCCGGGGGTTGAGCTCAATATTACTTAAAGAAGACGAAGAGATCTTGAAAAGGGTCAGTAGTGCTATGACAAGATAAATGATGCGATGCAATGCGCATACAACAGCTACAGCACCACACCACACCATACCGCCAGCGCGCAAACCAAATGATACAGATTACATGTGATGCGGCCAACAAAACGTCGGGATATGTTTCATAACAGGATATTATACCAGCATTAGGGAATTAAAGTATTAGGAATCAAGATTAATGCTAATAATAATCATCAGCGTCTTAAGATTCAAGATAGGGCCGGTGATCGGTTATTTCGGATCGCTTTTTTCTTTTCCAAACTGGATTAAGAACATTTTACTTCGGAAGAGCGCGTCAACTAGTATTGGTGGAGTCACAGCACTTTATTAGACCATCTCATATTTCGTGGTGTTAAAATTCATTATAGAAAAAAAATTGTACTGTGTCTATTGATTCGTATAGGATGTACATTAAATAAATTTATTCTGCGCGGTAAAGTAATTAAAAGTTCTAGCTCACGTTTCGACTTTCTTTTGAAAAGATCCGGTAGAGCCATTAACGAAGTCGGCCTTTTAGACAGAATGTCTGTGTACGTTTGCGCACAGGCCCGGGGAGCGATCAGGTTTTATATTCGATGAAGCTGTTTTTGATCACTACTCTATAACGGACAGGTGTGACGAGTCCTCAGTTCTACTAGAAAATTGATCTGCGTCTCGAGAAAGTCACAGCCAAGCTAGAAATCCATCACGTGGCGTTTTTCGCGCGGGAATCATCAACATCAAGGTACTCATAGGAAAACGTCTTTCTCATTTTGCATGAAATAGGTTTAACATCATAATTTGTTACTGAGCGCCTTAGTACTTCAAGAGGAAAATAAAACTGCATTTTATTATCTTGCTCGCTTCCTTGGATTAATAACAAGATTATCTCACTAAAGCGTCTTGGGTCGAAATTACGAAAGTTCCTTAATTACAGCCGAGGAACTTTCAAATGAGTTCAAATGAACAATGGTTGAAATGCAAGATTTGAAAAAGATTTTCATGCCAAGTTGCATGGTTGGTAATGGAACAGGTTGTTAAGATATCAAAGGTATTTGGGAGTCTCTGCCGTGAACCGGTTGTCATTGGCTAAGCAATGATATGTCAACAACTACTCTGGCAAGTAATATAATAAGGACGGAGTCTATTCCTTGGCTGTATTCTTGTTTAAACACAGATGAGGAGTTCTCCTGATAGATTAAGAGTGCTTCGTAATAATAGAAAACTCGTTTCTCAATATTATATGATTCTACCAAATCAACTCTCAGCCTGTACTAGAACGGTATTAATTTCTTACGCCTCATGAACATCTGCCGTACTTGTCTATTGTTGGTTGTGGGATAATTCTTTGTTGAAATCAATTTTGTCCTTTTTCATGATCGATACCAATCGTAACCTCCAGGTCTTAATTGGTTGCTGTTGTGATTGTTTTCGTAACGAAAGGAGTGTTTCGTTTAATTTATGTAAATATGTCACCTTATAAGACTGAAAAATCACAAAAGCTTCTGGTGAGAGTGTGCTGTGTGGTCTGGTAACTTGGTTCCTACTGATAACTGACGTCTTGGAATCCTTACAAACTGTATCTACTCTCGTTGAACAACTTCTCTTCACTGTAGTCAGATTCCTTGTCTCATGATAAGAAAGGGCTCGTTACCTTTTGAGCGCTTCGTTTATCAAGCCATTGAATTCAAATGAAATCCCTTACTAGCAAGGTGTAGTATTTAATAGTGTTAAGAAAGTAAAGGAGCTGAAAACTGAGACTGTTTTCCTGACCCGGTGCGGTGAAGGTAAGACTCAACGTTGTGTAAATGGAAATAGTTTGACAAAATAGACAGGCATGTTCTGCTAGACAAAGCGATATCAGTTCAGTCTCACTGAAATACAAAAGCTAAGTATCAGAGTTATTGCAAAGTTTAAAAAAATCACTCGTAGCGGCGTAGAGAGTAAACCAGTCAATGAAAGTATGACATGTTTTCCGTCCGTACATTTGAATGGAAAAAAAATGCTGTCTACTTTATGGCTGTATTGGACGATGATATATTTGACTTAGCGGATCGACTCGAATTTTCTAAGGAATTTTATCAAAATTAAAATATTGAGAGGATTCAACGCGAGGTCTGTATAACTGTAGTGGATCGCGAAGCTCACGGGAAATTGAACTGGGTTTGGTTTTTCAGGATGAACCAAGTTACCTTTACCTCCAGTCATAATACTAGAAAGGTAAGGGAAGTTATTCTCGACTGACGACTGCTCTTTAGTAAAAAATAAACAGTACATTAGTATTTTGATGAGTCCAAGAGGAAAGTAATATACAAACAAGAAAAGTGTAATAGCATAGACAACTCAATTCCGGGATATGATAAAAAGATTTCAACTTTTTTCATTTTTGCTTCTATTCGAATTTTTTGTTGATGTACTGTGAAAAGACTTAAACTAGACACTGAAAGACGCACATGGATTGATTTTACTGCAGTAAAACTAGCAGTAAATTATCACATGGAACTGGAGACCGCATTGTGATAGTTGTAGCGGTTATTATAAGGCGTACAACATGCGTTAGCGTGGCGGGGAAAATCTAGTGGAGAACGAACGCGATGACAGAATATAAAATCAAATTATCTCATTCTTAGCCAATTATCCTCAGCCGTGGGAATTTCAGAATGTCATGGAATGAGTATATAACCAAGGTAACAGTTCTATTCTTCGTAACTAAAATAATATATACACACTAGGAAATATCTGTAAATAATGAATAAAGTAATTACGGATGCTCTATACTCTCTAGTAGTTCTATTCAGTTTTTTTCATTCGTCTCAGAGCATTCATGAAATATTTCACATAGACTTCCTCGCTTGGGCTAAAAGGCAGTGTCTGCAATGTAGAAAACTTTCGGTACGACCCTTGCGCTCGGTTAATAAGATGTTTATTGTGGCAAGGCGAACACAAAAATAAGGTCGGTGGTCCATACTGTATAAGTTATGGACCGCAAATTGGCCAATGAGAGTGTGTAAAATGACCTTGCCATAAATTGTTTTTTATAAGCCGATTACTTGATGTCACGTGACTAGGCCAGTCGAGACACCTCCTTCAACACCCAATCACGTCTGTCCCATATTCTTTTTCTTTCTTTCCACGTCCTAACAAATTAATTTTCAATTTCAATTTCTCAACATTCCTATATGTAATTGGAAAGAGAAGACCGCTCGCTCGCACAACACTAGCAACTTAAGGAAAAGTAATTTTTGTCAATCACCATCATTTTTGTTTGCCAAAATTTAATGCAACTTAGCGTATGTTGGAAGACCAAAAATCATCAATAAAGCCAGAGAAATATTTCATGGACGCATGAACACAGCAATATTCTAGATTAATATTTGAATAAACATTTCTAATATTGTATCATAAAACTGACGAAATCCATTAATTTTTAAATCGGCACATAACTCTCGCTATCGACTAGTTCAGTTTAAAAAGTACCATCTAATATAACAAACTACAATCGCTTCCTAAGGACATATGGTTTCTTCATATTATATGGTTTCTTCATATTATATAGATATGGGTTAATTTGCAGAGAGGAATACGGCTTACATGAGACAAGATGTGATGTATTGGTGATACGTCAAGTTAGCTTAGAAAGGAGTATGTGGTATTCTACCGGTCCTTTGTAAATTATCGGAAGAAGACAAAAACACCAGCGCAAAATCATTTCCTTTTGAGTTACTATCAGTGGTATTAAAGGCCAAATATCGTCATAATATTAGGCAATGAATTTTAAATAATTGTAAAATAATCATTCCAAGGGAGCTCCTGCAGAGAACTCATTCAGAGAATTTTAAAGGAATGTTGCAAACGCACAAAGCAATGACGAGTGATGCCTAAATTGGTTTCTTCACGAGAACTATTCGCCTGGCAGTACCTGTATCTCTATAACTATCTTGACCCAAAAGACCTCCATCTTCCTGCCTCACAAGCCACTCAACTAGAACTCTTTAAAACGACTTAAATTCGATTTAATCGCCTTTCTTGTCGCGATAAAAAATTATTTTCGTTTGGGCAGTTATTACTGGAATAGATAACTAATTAATCTTTGTCGTACTGGTCTGTTTGTCTCTGTGTGTGTGTGTGTGTGTGTGTGTGTGTGTGTTGGTAGATTAATATCGTGCTTAGTGGGTGCAAATCAGTTTCATCTGGACGTCCTGAGGTGTGGAATCTTGAGTCTAAGCTCACATGATCTCTAGAGAACGAGATATTAGACTCGACTCTAAAGCCTATCTGCAGCGTCAAATAAGAGAAATAAATAAGGAAATCTCTTGAAATTCATCAAATACTGAATGAGTTTATTTATGAAAAGCTGCCAGAAACCAGAAGTCCGGGATCAAGGTGATTGATCTGTGAAATTGATTTTCACTCCAATAAAATCATGAAAAGACTTTATCCAATAATAACTTCCTGGCCGATCTGTGTACTTTCTCACACTTTTCATAAGGTTTTCTTCGAAGAATTTCAAAAGCCTCAGCACTGAATCACTCAGAATCGTCACCATGACAACGACGTATTAAAAGTGCACATAGCAAAAAAACCGCCCAGTCAACGACGAGTCTTTAATTGTCAGCTAAATCCAAACTGTTCTGATATTGAACTACTGCTGGGTAGTTTTATTTTCACTCTCAGAGTCAAGGAAGGAAAGATGGATCAGCATTTATTGTTCCTCACTGACCCTGCATGACGTCACGGTCATGTGGCTGGTGCCTTCTGATACGATCCACTGAGCTTGATGGGCTTCATAGGAATGCTAGGAAAATGAGAAGCTCTTTCTCTTCCAAGGATTTTCATTCATTCACTTTCCCAAAATACCTGAAGTATGATTTCAGTTTATAGACGATTCCAATGAGTAGCCTGGCTTGTGCTTATGCGTGTTGTCGGCTGCTTGGTCGTGTGGTAGCGTGAGGTTTCGTGAGATATAGGAACACCCGGGGATATTTCTGAAAACAGGAATTCCATTCCACTTATTTGGCATATTTATGTCCCTGAATCATGAGTTTAACAATGTTTAAAAGATATAGATTCTTTACGGTACGTCTGAATGGCTTTTTGGGGATTTTATTATTGATGACGGAATTTAATTTCCTCCACTTTCAGCTGGGAATTTTTTATTTTGGGTTTAAAAATTACGCCAGTCTATCTAGAATCTGGGAATGAATCGTGTAAGGCCAGGGACATCTGAACTAAAGGATGCGGAATTCAGGGAAACTATATATATCTATGTGACGCAGTGAGGGTCGTGGTGCCGGGTCTGGCGTGTCCACTTTGCGTGTCCAAGACAAGTATTAATGATTTCAAGACACCAATCCTATTCTTTCAGTTTTGACTTAAAGGTTCTTATACTAATATGGAATCTCTGATTGCTTGTTATTTTAAGGTTTTAAGAGTTTAGACGGTAGCATGTCTGCACTTTAACTTGCCTGGGACCGAATTTTGTTGCTTAAAATGTTTATACCATAAAAACAAAACATCAATAGGTGGCCAGCCCTACGGGGTATTTTCAGCCCATTTAAGGCCACTTAAGAGCGTAAGAGGGTTGTTATTATACAAACAAAAAGTCTTGAGCAATCAACTAAGCGATTTAGAGTACACGTCTAAACAGACAGCTAGAGGCAAAAGAAGACAAGAGATGTTATCAGTGTACACGGAAAGCAACGAGGAATATGGAACGCACTGAACACACAATACGAAGCGTTAATGACAGGGTTTTTTTCATTGAATACTAAAGGCTAAAATGGCAATATCGTCTCTCCTGTTTTATCAACATTTGGTGCACCGATTTTGGGTAAAGAAACTTCATTCTTATTATTAGGATAATATTAGTTATCAGTTCAATTGGGATCAGTCACGAGACTTAAATCGATTTGGCATCGCTCGCGTGTTGCAAGACCATTAGGATTAGGAAATAAAAGGAGACACTCCTTAGTCGTAAACAATAAATCGTGGATGAATGCATTTTGAAATTCTGAAAAAATCAGCAGACACAATTTGAAAATAACAATGTTATGGCGCGTTTGAGAAAGTATATTCGCTTGTTATTGGTTTATGGTAGATCTATCTTTAAATGCGCAAGCTGTTTTGTGAGATGTGCGAAGGTTGCAATACATTTATTAAAGTGACGTTTGCATAGGGAACAGAAAAAACAGTCATCAGACCGTCTTAGCATATCCGTTGATAATCAATCTTCTTATGTATCTGGAAAACTAAATCATACAAACTTTGAGCTCTAAATTGATGTGAAATTAGCCAATCTAAAGTTCGTATCGGTAGTCACACCCGATACGGAACTGAAAAATGTTTTTAACGCTGTATAAGAGCACCTCCCTGACAACAGAGTTAAATGGAACAGCTGCTCCGTTAGATATTACACAGCTAATCCATACGCAAGCCTTTGAATTTAGCGTTTTTGTTTTCGTGTTTTGATGGTTTTATTTATTTTATAACCCCAGGGCTTAATTACTGCTATCGTATGATCTTAATCTCACTGTCGCTCATAAACTTATAAGGTGGATTTATTTGTTTGAACATCTCAGTTCGATGAATTTTTGTGAAGGCAATAAGGTTGTTGTCAAGGCCGAAAACCATAGCAACCATATGCTAAAGGTGTCTCGGGGACACAGACACCTCGGTTCCTCTTGATGGTGACAAGTTGCGATGATTTTTTTTGTTCCTTTTTTCGAGTAGGAATCAGTTGCTCGCATTCAATTCTAAGATTCTGACTAAACAAGAGCAACAAAGAATAAATAAAGAGAAATTACAGCTTGAAGCAATCGATTGTGTAGTACGGTGACTGTTTGCTTTTGTCTCTGCGCACAAGAATGTCAATCTCGATCGCTTGACTACCTTCAAACATTTCGTTTCAAACATCATCCATGAGTCTTCCCGCAAGAATTTCCTTCTCAAAGTTTTTCCCTCTTGCGGACTATGGGGCGGTTTTCTCTTCAAAATGTCCGACGGATGCTAGAAGAAACGTGCCGAGGGATTTGACCACTATTGATATTGTGATGACAGGCAAGAATGCGAGAAGAGTGCTTTGATTGGCCTATGCATTAATTAACGTCAAGACACGTCAATCATTCGAGAGAATAGTTTGTATTGATTTTACAGTTGATCAACCATAACTGCACGTTTGCAAATGGTTAGTTCTTGTCGAGGGTTTTACAAACTGTTGATTCTCCATGTCACGGCTCGAGTATTCTTTCAACTAACGCAACTCATATAGAAAACTTTGGCACTTGCTTGGCTAGTGAACTGGCATTTCAACAATGGAGAGAGGTGAAATCCCTCGGGTAAGATGAACTGACCAAGCTGTCCCAATCGTCAGAGCTGGTTAGTCTTAACCACGATCGTAAGGTCTGGTAGCTGATTCTTGTTCATTTCAATTTCAGGACATGGTCGCTCACGATGACGAGGACACAACCAAAGCGTGCAACAACTGTGGAGACACTTGTCCAGGTTTTAATGCACATTACTGGAGGTAAGGCAACGTGTTGTGTGCGTGGTGAAACTCAACAGGTTTCGAGTGACATCGCTCATAATAAAGCATTATGAATACTCTCGAAACGTGTGGAGACCCTTTAAGAACTTCGTAACATGCCGTAGTATATACAAGAACATTTATTTAACACCCGTTAACAGCGATAGGAGGTTCGTGACTAACAAGTATGTGGTCGACAACAGAGTATCGGAATTTCAAGTTTCTCTTCTGGTATTGGAATTTCGGTTCTTTTCAAAGCCAACACTCTACCTATCCAAGATAAGAGATAGGAATCTGAGATGGCCCTTTAAGCTTCCACCAAGAAAACTTTATTCATTTGTGTTTTTCCCTAATACTTCTTCTGTTCTAAATTAAGCCTTGTTAGTTAAGACTTCTTAGAAATTCATAACTTAGAATGAACAAAGGACGAGTTAGCTTCTAGTCCGTTGTTATATCTTTCTTTATTGGTTTTGTGTGTTTACTTTTCCAATCCTTGATAAAAATTCAAGTTTGGGATCGTTTCGATAGGTCTGGAAAACTTTTACTGTCTTTATTATTGATTTTAATTATTGATTAGGCATGATTTTTGTAGTTGTTTGTTTAGTGTAAATCGACTAAGTGAACTGCGTCTTTTGGCTGGCATATTTGAGTGCTTATCTTAGAAGAAAAGCGTACAGATCGAAAAGGTTCAGCTTGATAACGTTAAGACGTATCAGATACTTTTACACATATAATTAGAACCCACTTTCGTTACGTACGCCTTTACAAGGGCTACCACTGGAGCCATTAAGTCTACTGGGTTTGACGTTTATAAGGTGGAACATGGTAGCTAATGGAGGCCCTTGGATCTATCTAACCACAACACAAGGCCCCTTCAAATATCCAGGAATGTGCTCACTCTGCTGTGATGTTTGTGAGTTCTCATACAGTGAGGCTTGTGGATATCAATGCTGCTATAGTTTATGCGCGCAAGTTATTTAATATCCACAAATAACCTCTTTGACACAGTCCTTTTAAGTGAATATTCCTTCTAATAATTGATAATCTGAACTTAACGATTTTGTCGCGCTCCCGGCTCTTCTCATCCGGAAACCATGGACGCTTTCACTTCCTGTTGTAAAGGCGTCGATTGAGTGTTTTGTGATTAAAGAAAAAGGATTCAAAACTGATTTTGATCGGGGTAAACTATGCTGATTATTTTAAAGAACCGTTACCAGCGTGTCTTTGACTCAGTATGTGCCCCTAGGCAACCATTCTGCGGTTTTCCACTGTGGCGAAGAAGCCGTGATTTCAACCACTTATCTTCGTCTAGAGGTTTTGTTCTTTTTACACTAGTTTCAGTCAGCTCATTAGTAATCACCACTAACCTTAATACCTCACTCACTCACTCGCCTTTGTCACTTCACGCAATAACTTTAAACATCTACATCGAACTCTTTCTACCCTGATGAGCCGTCCTTCCTTACTTTTTCAACAAACCGTTTCCATTCGTATAGTATAATTTGTTTTCTGAGTAAAGATTAGGCTTCCTGGTTTTTGTTGATCAAGTTTTTATTCCGTTATCCCGACACCACAGACGTCTATGACGTAGGGCTGGTCTAATTCATTCATGGTTTGGATGATATGATCAAAGGATTCTATTCGGGTGTCGATTTTCAAGTTCCTTTGAAGATCCGACCATTAACTAAATATATATTCATGACAACCGCATGTATTATCGAAACGCGTGGAATTATTTCACATGCGGCACGTTTGCCAGCGTGCGGAAGCTGGAGAGTTGAAGTCATGGTGGTTTGGTTTACACATGCTGCCTTTCTTAGCTTGGGGAATTCAATCGTCTAGTTTCGTTTCCACTAATGTCACGTTATCCGTGCTTTTTTCTCATGTAGCGCGAATTTCATGTTGACAAAAAAACTGGCTGTTTTTGCGCTTGTCCCAGAGAAATGACCTTTGTGTTGTCATCGGAAATACCAACTAGGAGACCGAAAATGGTTTCTTAACAAAACAAGCGATGCCATTTATAGATCTTGAGCATTTAGTTGTTGTAATTTAAGTTCCTTCGAGAAAAAAGGCACAAAGATTAAGCATTATTGATATTTGATTGTCTTTAAGTAATGAGCGTTTAGTTGTTATCTAATCTTATCTTTTAGTTACGCTCCATTTACCCACTCGTGCTCCTTCATTTCTGAAAACTTACAAATATACCGAAACTGCTTCATCCCACGTGGATCAAAAAAAAAAAAAGAGAGAAATGAAAAAGTTAAAGAATGAGATTTAAAATAGGAAGGAAATGGGATACGATTGCAAGCAACGTTTCTTCACCAGTTTTTGCGCATTCTTTTTGACAATGTTCAAGAACTCAAACAGCTTTTTGCCTCAACACATGAAGTAATGTTAGGAGTAAAGTATTGGTCCTTGAAATACAGAGACAGTGATTTCAAGAACAATCATCAGATCACTCACAAAAGTTCTAAAGGTTAAGAGTAAAATGCATGATATTTAGCTGGTCTTCTTAAGCACGAGATATGAGGATTATTAACATTATTTATGGGATCTGCTTCCCGTAGAAAAAGATTAGAGAAATTATGAAACTCAGAATCCAAAAATGATTAACTTCAAATTGTTTATTGTACTCAGTGATAAGAATGTATTTATCCTATTTCCTTGACTTATAAAATACTGTACAAAGACTTACTGCCATTCCTAGAAATGGGAATATTTTCTAATGATTGAAAACCCACAAACAATTTGGTCCCATTTTAAGTTGATTCCTTCTGCACAGCATGAGATTTTCATGTGCTGTGTGGCTGATCATCTCCTCACAGACAACCAGGCACCACATTCAGTTCCACCAGACTATTCTATTGTTCCTTCGCTCCCTTAAGTAATGAAATCTATTGTGCTAAGTTCCTGTGCTCATCACAACATTTAAGCCATCCCAATATTTCACATCAGCTCTTATCTCTATGGAAAAGAGTATGCCATCGGCTTTGTTTGTATATGAGTATTATTGTTTTATTATGTTGTGGTCAAACAGTGCTTACAAACTCTACAGGGAATCTTATTGTTAGCTTTCGGTGATTGTTTTATGAGATTTTACTTGCAAAAGTCATATTTGCAATGATATAACAAATGATAAAAAAATATATATAGTAAATTAGTGGAAACCAAATGGAACTCAGAAAAAATTTAATGGTCTAAAATATATCTTCATGCCTGATAAGATTTAAAGTTATGTACATTGTACTTTTTAAATTTTATTACACAACTTTTACAGTTTTATAGGCTGAGAGAATATTTTATATGCAGCATTATTTGAAAAATTCAGTTATACCACGTACTTTGAGTAACAGGAGAAATGTCAAGCCAAGAAGAGAAATCTAAAAAAAGTACCTCTGGTTTGTGACCTACATAAACAGTGGGATTTTTTAATCGTTCCTCTCTAATCTAAACTAGATTTTTTAACTATTTTGGTTTATAAAGATGTTATCTAGAAATAACAGAAAACTCACCTTGATACTATCCAGATCAACCATTTCAAGGCTTTTCTGAAAATAAATGTAAAAACATTAAGATAAAATTTCATGAATAATAATTTCAGTAAACTAGGCCTCCTGCTAAAATATAACAATTGTCTTATTTGTAAAACATCTGTTCATCCAAAAACCATGTTTCTTTTGAGTAAATAATCATTCTCAATTTTATTTCCATATATGTCTTTGTGAATAAGTAAATGCCAGTTATACCAAATACATATGCTGTTGAAGTGTAGATTCTATATAGACCTGGCAAACTCCTGATAGTCAATCTAAGAGCTGATGGTTTTCTAGATAAGAATACTAATCTGTCAAGGACTCTATAATAATGTGAGCTTCTCAGGCAAGCCTAGGCATGTCTAGGAATAATCATATATATAACTTCACTATCACACCTTCATATCTATATCATTATGCAAAAGCTTCTTGCTTCAAATCCCTACAGGTACTTAGAGTTCATTTGTGTAATATTTTCCTTAAGTTTCTGAATCCTAGATTCTGTAATGGCTGAAGAATAAGGTTTGGTCTTTAACCTTGGACGTAATATACCTTGTACATACAATGTTAGACCAAAATATTACATTTTCAACGATGCCAGCTGCTTAGTCTTCAAGGCATATCTTAAGGAATAATTTTGGGTTAAAAAAAAGTTTAATCTGATACTCAATTTAGAAGAGTTTTTCATGTTAATTGACTCTTAATATTATTTTAATGGTAGGAAAATCTGCCGCAACTGTAAATGCCCTCGCGAGGACCATAACATCATAGGTGATGATGCTAGAGCTGGTCGTAGTATCTACATGGCAGATGTTCATCGTGCTTCTAGTTTAGCAAGTGATGATGACAGTGGATGTGCTTTGGATGAATATTCATGGGTGCCACCAGGACTAAGCCCTGAACAGGTAAGACTTCTTAGTCATTTAATCAAAACTATAGCTTTTTATTTTGATATTTTTATTACATGCTTAAAACCCATCATTCTTATTATTTTTGTAACTCCCCTTGGATTATAAATAGCAATTTTCAAATTCTCTGGCAACATTATAACCAACCACTTACCAAGCCCCAGGATAGCTTTTAGTCTTTTTTAATACTGGAAAAACTCAGTGTTTTAATACACATACTTTGTAAACATTTCTTGCAAAATAAGAGCAACTGGAATGCTATAATATGTATGAATATAGGTGTAAAGTTCAATAAAACCAGGAGTGAAATATCAAGTGGCTGAATAGTTATATTGGATTGAAATGAGATGTGACATATTATTTATGACGTAACTCTCTGAAATTTATATTGAATTCAAAATGATTAAAATTCCGAGTAAAGATTAAAAATCCCTTATCTTGCAAGGATGGCTACAAGTGTAATACTGCCTGCTTATTGTTCTGTCTGTGGCATGAGGGCAATTCATGTCTTATTTCTATGATTACATCAATTCTTGTATTTAAGATATTCATAAGTATGCCTTTGGTATAACACACAGTCTTATATTAATCATGTTAATTCTTTTCCTTTAAAGGAAGGGTAACATTAAACAAAACCCATATCTCCCTGTTTTCTAAAGCCATTCACTTTCAAGTCACATTCAGTTACCTCTGGATTAGTTATACATTTATCAAATTCCTTTGTTTCCTTGTGTTCAAACTCAATTAGGTAAAATACCTTTATAAGCAAAAGATAATTCAATTATTTTCTATAAAATAATTTTCATTTTGATCTCATTTTTTATGTTTTGGTTGAAATATAATAACCCTTTAAATGCTATCACAGTGTTACATTACCCCTGACATAACTAAAGATTACATTCAAAACAATATATTACCATAGTCAACTTACTTGACTCTGTACCACTACCGTTTGCTTTAGTTGTACATGTAAACAGCTATTTTGCATGACCCTCACTATATTTGACATAACAGATGAATACTTTATGCTAATACATATAAATCTGTTAAAATTCTAGGTACACCTATACATGAATTCTCTGTCAGAGGAAAAGATTCCTTATATTGATAGTGTGGGGGAGAGATATCGCAACAGACAGATCATCCTTCAACTTCCACCCCATGACAATGAGTCAAGGTTTTGCAGTGAGCTCAGTGAAGAAGAAAAGAGAGAGTTGCGGTTTTTTGTAGCATTAAGAAAACGTGATTCACTTGGACGAGGGGTGGTGAAACAAATACCTGACATGTCTGAAGGATATCCATGCAAGGAGGTACATATTTCTAATTCATTTTCTTAAAACAAGCTTGAAGTGTGGCCTTGAAAAATAGCTTAAGATCATGCTGACATGACTTGATAAAATTCCAAAATGTATAAGAGGATTAAGAAAACATTAAATGTAACCAACTTCTGCAAGCTTTTGTTGGCAAAGGTATGGAAAGGTGAACTGTAGCTAGCATGGCCTACATAAATCAGTAAATTATTGGGTTTTTAGTTAAAATCCAATTATGATGGACAATAATTAATAAAAGGGAATCCAGAAAGTTTTTATTCTAGGTGAATGGCCAATATTCAAGATGTTATCTAATATTATTTTAACAATTCTCATTAGTGTGGTGATCATATTGGAGCTGGATCAGTGGCAGTTTTTGCAGCAAGAGCAGGACAGCACACATGTTGGCATGCCTCGTGCTTTGTTTGTATTGAATGTAAAGAACTACTGGTTGATCTCATCTACTTTTACAAAGATTCCAAGGTGTATTGTGGAAGACATCATGCTGAATCTTTAAAACCTCGATGTGCTGCATGTGATGAGGTAAGTTATATATGACTCATTTTTAGTCAATTATATTCATTTTTTCAGAAGGCATGTGAAAGAACAATATGTCAAATAATGAATTGAAAATGATAGACAATATCCAGACAGGGCATGAATTTCATGTTTTGGGTATTAGTTGATTAAATTATAAAAAATGCTCAGTTGTTATCAATGGCTTTTGGTTAATGAGCTTGTGGCACTTAATTAGGACATTTTTTATTTATAATTAGTTGATCAAATTTGTGTTTGGGCATGCACAGACAATGTGCTTGAAATAGAACTTGACCAAAAATGCTAAGTGTAATGTAAAGTACTATGAAATGAAGGCTTATAAAGACATCTTGTTATTGTATCTGTGCAGTTGGATGAAAAGGTACTTTGGTAAGCAGCTAAAAGATTTTTTTTCCTGCAGATAATCTTTGCTGAGCAGTGCACAGAGGCAGAAGACAGGTGCTGGCATGTTAAACACTTCTGTTGCTTTGAATGCGACAGTCCTCTTGGTGGAATGCGTTATGTGATGAGAGACGACCGTCCATTTTGTTGTAATTGTTTTGAAAGCCTTTATGCTGAGTTCTGTAATTCCTGTGGTGAATCCATTGAGCCTGATGCTAGTCAAATGGCTCACAATGGACAACACTGGCATGCTAACCCACAATGCTTCAGCTGTTGCACCTGCGGCAAGTCCCTTCTTGGGGCTCCTTTCTTACCAAAGAATGGAGAAATATATTGTTCACCTGAATGTGGTCACAGAATACACCCTATTGGATTTACAGAAGTTTGTGACCATGCACCAAGATCACAACAAAGACTACAAAAGCATGGCTCTATTCCTGAGTCTTATACATCAGATCTTGATACTCTTGAGTCAGAGCATGATGACGAGCATGCATCTAATGCTGAAGCAGCTTTGAGAAAATATAAAAAACATTTTGAAGAAACTAACGCTGCTTCTGCCTTTACTCATCATCAAAATAGTCCTTTTATGTCACCAAAACAGAAAAATATAATATCTTCAAACCAAAAAGACGGTTTAGCAGGGACAACATTTGGTGTTATTGAGACTCCTTATGGCAAGGATATGTTTGATAGTGTAAGTGTACAAGGTGGGGATTGTGAACAACAGTTTTACATCAAGCATGATGAGGCAAGGAGCTCTGGAGTTGCTTCATCTGACAATGGATCACACATAAATGAAAATGATATAGTAAAACCATATAAAGTGATAACATACAGTTATCCTGATACAGACACCCATGAATTTGTTAAAGCTACACCTGTTGAGGATGTTGAAAGTCATGATAGTAATTACGGAACAATTGAAAGTCGGGATAGTAATTACGGAACTGAATCTTCTTCTGCAATTGATGAACTACAAAGGCAATCTAGTGGGAGCTCTACAAATTTAAAAGGCAGTGAGAACAAAAATGTCCCAGCATCTAAAAAGGAATCCAATATAATCAAAGATAAACACCAGCTTAAGCATTATTATGTCATGTCAGATGAAGAAGGCGGACAATATGGTTACATGAGTAGAATTTCTAAACACAAGGATGCAATAATGCAGAGACCAATCTCTAGGTCTCTTGAATGTTTGCCAATAAGAACCATCCCCGAGCACTCCTTCTTGAGAAATCATAGACTTACTGCATCTGGAACACACATCAATGGAGGTAGGGTCAATCATTCAAGGAGTTCATCACAAAATTCTAGATCTTCAGCTCGAGATCGAGTGAGATCTAGTCAAAATTCTAAAGACTTGCGACCTAAGGAAACTGTGAAAAAGCCATTAGAGTTACCATGGGAAGATCCTTTTGCAAACCCAGTTGAGAAGAGTAAACAAGTTCGTCCAATAAGAAGACCAAGGATTGCTTATGTGGAATGTCGTGATGACATGCCTAAACTATTAACCAATAAGAACTCTGGTATAGCAAAAAAGCAAAATAAAAGCAAGAATTGTAGGGTACAGTAACTTTCATAATTATGTATTGCCTAATGACATAATTGAAACTGAAATTCAATTATTGTTATAGTTCTTATTATAAAGACAAAAGGTTTTAAAATAAAATGAGTGAATTATCACTTATGACAAGTGTAGTACCACAAACTAGCCAGAGATTGTTCACTTAATTAATTCATGAAATAAGTTTGCATTAGTAAAGTTTTTATCAGAAAATTAATATAAAACTCCAAAAAAATGGTATTTAATATACTTAAGATGAACTGCATTATGTTCTACCAGGTTGTATGTGTTTTATATCCAAGAACTGCTGTAATATTGCTATCTGTCAGTATGATTATTACTGTCATGAGTTCCTAATAAATGTGTTTCATTACTGAATGCTATAGATAGTGTCTATATATTACAAGCAATATGAAAACCTGGAGCAGTATTAATATGAAAGAACATAGCTATTCGCAAAGACTGTAAGACTAAAGTTTGATATTTTTGGCCAGTTAAGCTTACTTTGTTTCACTGCTTCTATAAGCCTACACACTACCCTCTTAAGGAATTTCTATACCATACCCAAGGGGATAGAGGTTTGATTGTTTATCTAAACATTACTAGTAAGTCTTAATGTATTTTTCTTATTTTTCCAAACGCCTGATTTTAGCTTTATTCGTTTCGATTACCAAGATTTTGGGTAGATTGCATTCTTATTTTTGAAACGTAATCTCCGAAAGAAACTTCTATCCTAAAACTACACCAGAAGTGTTATATTTAGTATGGGCACAAACAAAGATGAACAATGCATTCAAATATTAAATTTTTAAATTTTTTTTACGCGATTAAGATCCATGGTTTAACACTAGTTCAAAGTCACGCCACAAACTAATTATTTGTTAATGCCAGAAACTAAAAGCTTCCTAATAAAAAATTACTGGATTTACAAGAAATCACCTTTACTTACCCTTTGATCAGCAATTTGACTTCCTTCAAATCGTCCTATATTTCTCGAACGATAAGAACATCCCCTTCAAAACCTCTTACTTCTTGTATATGTCAAGAGAAAGCACGAAAATGCAGACTTCTGATTGGCTGATACACTGACAGTAAATTGAGTACCACAGGCTAGTTTGGGCAAATCATAGTATAAAGGCGTTAAAAGGAAAGGGGATTTCCGTCGGCTTGTTATATTTTCTTGTTTATGAATGAGGACTTTGAATTTGGTGGTAAAGAACTCGTCACAGAAAAACTTCACGACTAAAACTAAATCTTAGTGACTTGGGATTTCTTTCGCTCCTCCTGTCTAATGACTACCACCCATATCGATAAGAATCAAAAGAAAAGAGGAAATAACAAAATGATAACAGTGGTAAGTGTGTGTGGTTACTTATGTGGTTAGGTTTTTCCTTCGTTTATTGACAGTTGATGCGACTTAGTATGAAACTGCAGTACTTGGGCTACATTCATTATGTATGGCTGGGAGGGGCAGGTCAAATTTTTATATACTAGGAAAACTCTAAGATCCCCCCTTGTAATAAGAAAAAATTCATGTATCCCCCCAGGGTAGGCTTTAATAAAATTTTGCATCCCTCCCTCTATGTCCAAAAAAAAAAAAAAAAAAAAAAAAAGTAAAAATTGAAATTCCCTCCTTAACTGATAAGAAAATTTTCAGATCCCCCTAAATTTCACCTGCCCCTCCCCCTCCCCCAGCCATATACATTATGAACGCAGCCATACTCACAGACGCAAATGCAGCAATTTGTTTATACAGTTTACACAAACGCAACTGCGACAAAATACGATTCGTAAAAGAACAAATACTGAAAATAGAAGTGAATTACGACAACTACAGCAATCAAGTTGTTCATTCTCATTAATTATTTTCTTCTGTTTTTATTACTTGCACTTGTCAGCTTTACTTGAGGCAAAATAGCAAATCTTTACCAAGATGATGCCACCAGCTAGGCACTCTATACCGGTTGACTTTCACATAAGCCTGTCACTCAAAACAAGCTACATAGTCAACAAACAAACAAGCCATTCTTCCAGATTACCACACTAATGCAACCAACCGTCGCTATAATTGACACACCCACTTCCTGCTCAGCGGTTCGGTTAGTTTTAACCATACACGATCTAAATTTTTAAAAGATAGTTTCTACCCTGATGGTTGCTAGAAAGTTTCATTTATTACTGGCAGATAGGTTTTCTTAGTTATTCAATGCTGGATTTTTTCAGAAATTTAAGGAAGTATTTAGATCAGTCAGTTTTAATCTTCATAGTTCTATATCTTTCCACACACATCAATAATGATCAATTCAATAGCATTGAGACGGGCAAGAAAGCTATTTCGTAAAGTAAAATTTCAATTCAACAAATTCTTAGTAGAGGCTAACAAGGCAATTTTGAATTAGTGGTCTACTATAACTTATGACGTTATATTTGGTTTCTGACCAGTGCAACAGTACAGGAAAGGCCAGCAGGCTTTCCCTAATCTATAAAATGCAATTATTATATACCAAAATAGGTTGGTTTCAAGTACTATCTATAAAACTATCTATCAACAATCAAATATGTGTGCTCTTTCATGAGTTCTACTTTTAGTTTATGGTTTTTATTCATAGTATAAGAAGTCGCCTTTATGATATCCGTTTCGATTGCACTTATAGTAGACCACTTAAAGGATTTTCGCAACTGTGCAGATGGAAACGTTTACAAGCATACACCCTACAGATGTGGCTTTACTTTTAATAATTTATCAATGGAAATTACTTCGGATTTAAGGATTCGTCCAGTGTTTCGTGTCGATCGCCTAGCTAAATTAGATTTCAGAAAGTCCAATAAGTATAATTTTTGTTCCTATTATTGACTTTTGGCATGAGTAGAAGTCATTTTACTAGTGTGGCGGGTTTTCCTTTAATCATCGCAATTGAGGCAAACCTTTTCACCATCGCGAATGCGGAACTTTTCTCCAGCCAATGGCTTGCTGCATTTGAAACAAATAAAACAATCCCGATGGAAGTATTTCTCGGCATAGGCCACAAACTTGGTGTTTCCCTCGATGAGCTTCTCACATGCAGCACATCGTTTGGCGTAGCGTTCTCGGTAGCACTCTTGACACACATTGTTACCATCTTGTTTAGTGAATGGCTTTCCTGCTAAAGGATTATTGCAGTGGAAACAAGTGAAGCACTCGCTGTGATAAACGTTTCCTGAATGCTGCACTGAAGATGTTCTGATTACTTCTTTGCATTTAACACACACCTAAGCAAGGGAAAAATGGAGGGATAACGTTATGTTAGTTAAGGCGGTGCAACATCAAATACTGACGTACCTTTGCAAATTTGGACTCAAAGCAGTTGTTGCACAGCCTCCTGTCGTCTCTACGAATAAACTGCTTACTTCCAATCGGCTCTTTGCATTCATCACAAATAAAACACCTATCGTGGAAGGTCTTGTTTTGGTAGCCAACTTTTTTCTCCCCAGGAGCAAAATCCCCACCACAATGCGCACAAATCTTTGATGGGTTTATTCCACGACAACCATGACAGATGAGCTTCTCATCCTTGAAAGTAAAGCCTTCATTGAGCTACGGAATAAGAATAAGAACACTGATGGCTAACAACGACTGATTATCATATAAATAAGGCCTGGGAAGGATTAAAGGGGGGTGCTTAACAGAATTGAGAAAAGCTGTGCTCCATAAGAAAATAATGAACAGAAATTAAATAAGTACTTACTAACTGTTTCTCACACTGGGAACACTTAAAGCAATGCTCATGCCAGTGTTTATTACGAACGTCCACATCTCTGGACCCAGGGCCAATGGCTTCCTTACAGGCTTCACAAGAGTTCGCAAAGTTCAACTCGTAACATTTAAAGCAAGATGGTCTGGCCTCTACCGTTACGAACTTTTGATTCGAAAGTGATTCGTCACAGAAGGAACAGCAAAGGTGACCTGGATGCCAATTTTTCTCGATTGCTTGGGAGTACTCTCCTACGTATATCAACTGTCGAACGAAAAGATATAGATAAAAGGTCCGTCAATTCATGAAGTGTGATTTTGCACTTTTACACTGTCGGGGTTCGTAAATGTGTGTTAAGCCTGGTTCACACGAGCAACGCAAACGCAAACGCAAACGCAAACGCAAACGCAAACGCAAACGCAAACGCAAGGAATGGAAAAGTTTTCATTTT